>JARQZK010000159.1:0-92500 GCA_030704885.1 Cynegetis impunctata
AGTAATATGATTTTAAGATTTTTTTCCCTCGACATACATGTGTGCCAGTAGCACTCAGCACGCAATTTGTTACCCAGGGCGCTCTGGCACGCATCTGTGCCATGAACACTTGCTTGATTTTTCTTGTGAAAAATAACAAAATAGTCACAATATACATATTTATTTTTGATGAAACAGAAAATAGAAACAGAAATATAGGATAAACGAAACCTCGTCTTTCAATAAAAGCCGTGTATGTCTAAATTAGGGTGACCAGATGGCTGGAGTGGAAAAAACGGACGCTCCCCCCCCCACACCTACGCTTCTCCATGTATCCAAGTAGACAGCGACACGATTCACAGTAAAAAAACGCACATGAAAATTATTATATTAAGCCTCGCTAATTTTGAACACTAAGCTCAGCCTAGAGATTTTACGAAAAGCTCGCTAAATTCTTCGAGCTTCAATGAAAATCTATACGTTAGACCTAGTAATTTTCATCAAAATTTGTATGAAAATCACTGGAAGCTATAAGTTTTACCAAGAGCTGGTGAAATTCACGATGATTGTAAAATCTCCAGTTTGAGCCTAGTGTTTAAAATTGGCGAGGCTGAGCCTGGAGATTTTACTAGCAGCCAGTGAATTTCAGGGAATAGCTCAAAATTTTTGGAATTTATGTAATAATGTCACGTGGGATTTGGGAAATACCTTAAAAGTTAATGAAGCAACCTGTTTTTTCGTCAAAAACGCGAAAAATACGGACATTTAACAAAAAGTACGGACTAACGGACACAGAGCTGAAAAAACGGACATGTCCGTATTAAAACGGACGTCTGGTCACCCTAGTCTAAATGTAAATATAAAATAACAAAAAAAAATAATTTCATATGAAACACGAACTGCACAAAATTTTATCTCGAATAGAGTCTTCACAACATGCTACGAACGATAAAAACCCCTCTGTTAAGGTGCTAGCGAAGTAATGGCCGATCGTTTACAAGTAGACCTTCGGCATACATGAGTGCCAGTCGCACCGAGCGAGGACTCGTTGTGTCACGCATGTATGCCATGCACAGTGAAAGGGTTAACTGACAGAAAAGGGCGAGCTCCTTCACTAAGGCAGCCTCGAGAATCGCATTTTAAAACTGTTATTCAAGTTTTGGGATCTATAGAAAAGTAGTAAAGCTTTCAAAAACGGAAATTCCCTCTCTCTTTCAAATATGTTATTCAAAATTGACCTACACAAACTGAATCAGTTTGCGAAATTTTCGCTATTGCTGCTTTCCTCTCCTTCTATCAATCTTGGACATTACAAAATTTCTAATTGAATGTTGATTTTTCATTAAAAAGAGACCTTTTTTGATTTTATTTTGAACTGTTTTCTTTTAGTGAACTACTTGTATATATTTGTGATGGACTTTTCACAGATGAAAATTATTTATCTACTTGAAATAGTTCAATATTCGGAAAAACTCGAGAGGTCTTTTGTATTACAAAATGAAGAAATCTGAAAGTTGCTAGGTAATTGGAACTATATCCAAAATATGTTTTTTTTGTCATATTTTTTTCAAAAAAAAAAAAATATATATATATATATATATATATATATATATATATATATATATATATATATATATATATATATATATATATATATATATATATATATATATATATATATATTTATTCGAATTGTTGTTGCCTGTGAACTATTTCTAATCTCTTGAAAATTATTAGCAATAACAGTCTTGTTGAATATTAAAAAACTCGATTTTATTAAAAAGTTGACGTTTCGCACCGACATTAGTGTCTTTATCAAAACTTTTGAAAAAATTTAAATTTCTTTGACATTTATTGATTTGAAAAAATTTGAATAGAAACAGACTACTGTTTCACTAAAATTTTTCGGCTGTGGCCGTTCTTTGTTATTTATTACGTGCTATTCAGTCCAATATTAACATTCAAATCTGTTATAATTAGATGGTAAGGGAAACCACAGAAACCTCTACCCACGTAATGTTCGAAATAGGTTCAAATTATTTTGATTTTGAAGAATCAAAGAATAGGGTACTATTTATCTTTTTTTCAAAAATTTCTTATTACGGCTGTGGCAAATATTTTAAACCTATTTTGTACATTACTTGGGTGAAGGTTTCTGTGGTTCCCTTCCCATCTAATATCAACAGACCTGTCTGTTGATATTGGACTAAATAGCACGTAATTAATAACTGAAGACGGCCACAGCCGCAATAAGAAATTTTTGAAAAAAAGATAAATAGTACCCTATTCTTTGATTCTTCAAAATCAAAATAATTTGAACCTATTTCGAACATTACGTGAGTAAAGGTTTCTGTGGTTTCCCTTACCATCTAATAATAATAGATTTGAATGTTAATATTGGACTGAATAGCACGTAATAAATAACAAAGAACGGCCACAGCCAAAAAATTTCAGTGAAACAGTAGTCTGTTTCTATTCAAATTTTTTCAAATCAATAAATGTCAAAGAAATTTCAATTTTTTCAAAAGTTCTGATAAAGCCACGAATGTCGTGGCGAAACGTCAACTTTTTAATGAAATCGAGTTTTTTAAGATTCAACAAGCCTGTTATTGCTAATAATTTTCAAGAGATTATATATATATATATATATGTTTTTTCTTTTTTGAAAAAAATATGACAAAAAAGACTTATTTTGGATATAGTTCCAATTACCTAGCAACTTTCAGATTTCTTCAACGACTATTTAGAGCAATCCAATCAAAATAATGTAGATTGGATTAAGAAATATATTCTCATACATCTTTTGCGATCTTGTCAATTTTTTAAACTCATTACTTCGTTAATTATATCCTTAATGCAAAAAAAAAATTTGGCCTAACCCATGTACATTTTGTGGATTAATCTACCGTTGTTATCGATCAGGAGATCGAGGTAACCTGACGCTTGATGCGATAATGCGAATAAGTTTTTGTACTACGTTTCACGGAAGCCTTGCAAAAACGCGTTTAAACGAAATTGTATCCGTGATATTGTATCAAGTTTCGAAGTTAACAAACTTTGAAATTCCCGTATTAATTTTCAACATTGACTCCATCGCTTCTATATCGGTTTTTACCCACAACTTCGATTACCGAATTCCGAATTTTAAAATAGTAAAAATGATGGCAGAAGTTCTACTTATGCTCTAGTCAACTTATAAATTCCAGATGGGCGTTATCAACGCCTGTCATACGAATTCGCATTTGAGGGCATCCATTAATTAAGTGGGAGAATTTTGTCGATTTTTCGGCTCCCCTCCCGCCTTGGTGAGATGTCAAGAGATTTTGCTTGACACCTCCCCGAATCTCACGTGAGCTTTTTTAAAATATATATTTGTTATGTAATTGAATCCATCTATGCTCGATTTCATTAAATTCATTTATTTTTTTTTAGTTTTTTCTATTTAAGACTACTTAGTTAAGACTTCACTTCGTACCTACCGTATATGAAAAAGAAATATTCACTTCCAAAAATAAGTATTTACTGTTAATAAATATTCATTAATATTTAACGAAAAATGTTAGAAAAATACTTGTTCATATTCAATAAATGAATAAATTGTTTCCAAAAAAAATGAATTCATTTATAGTTAATAAACTCTTCTATATCTCTCTCTCCGTGGCGCTGCACTCCTGTATGGACCAGGGCCTCCCCTAATTTCCTCCTCCAATTCTCACTACTTCTGGCTGCTTTTTCCCAATTTAGGCGTTATAGAATTTCTTCCGCATCTTTCTCGACATTTTCCACTCATCGACGACGTGATCTTCCTCTGGTTCTAGTGCCTTTCAGTTGTGCCTTATATATCTTTTTTGGGATTCTTTCTTCTGGCATCCTAATCATATGTCCAGCCCACATTAATCTGAGGATTTATATATGTTACCACATCTGGATAGCCGTATAATTAGAGAGATTTTAAGCCTCTTAAAAAATCTTCTTATTACGGCGATGTTATGGTTATTTTTGCTAACCATTACCATAACGACGACAATTAAACTAAGTTATTTTAAACCCCTACTTTAAACTTCATATATTGACAGGTGACGGTGCGGTGATTCTTATTTTGTTTTGGTTTTTCTAAATTCAGAATATCTGGTGTTTAGTTTATTTTATATATAATTTTTGAAATGGAGGACGATTTGTTGAATATTATAAATAGAAGGAACCGGGGTTAGGAGTTGGGTTATGTTATCAAACACCATTACTTTTTAGACGTTGCCAGATACTCAATTAAAATTTTACAATCACGATATCGCAAAAATATACGGCTTGGTATTTTAACTCTGAACAATATAACGATATAATAAAAAAAATATAACAAATTCTCACTAGGTTTAGGGCTTTTTGATCATATCTTTATGTTATATATTTTAATGAGCACGTACGTCTCCTATGTCAAATGTATTTAATGCTCGAAAAGCTGAAAGCTGCGGCAACGGTGCTGTAACGCATAACGATAAACATAACCTTAACATCGATCTTTATTTTTCCGTAAGTAACGGAATCGGTTATCGTTAATAACGTTAACGAACAAGCAAGAATTCATTGCGCATGCTCACAATAACGATAACGGAAGAAAGGTGAATAAATAAGGGGCTTAAAATCTCTCTATTTTGGTCGAGTATGTTAGGTACGCTGGCTAGCATTTGGGAGGTCTCGGGTTCAAACCCCGGGGCCGACTGGTCTGCCATGAGTTTTTCTCAGAGGTTTCCTCATGGTAATGTAAGTCACTGCTTGCAAACTTATAAGGCGAATGCTGTGCCAGTATTAATCCTCTGAATCCTACCCACACTTCCTATGTTCCATAAATATCCCGTCTCACCTTTCCTTAATGCACTTGTACATACAAGTGTATCCTATGATCTGGCTGAAGGAGTTAATCCCAAACTCAAGCTGCCCGCCTCCCTGACACATACTTCAGGAAGGAATGAAACACGTGTGTTTCCTTTTTCCTTTCCTTTCCTTTTTCTCTCTATTCTCTTAGCTCGTGGTTATATCTTATTCTCCAGAGGTCTCGTTCTTGTATTGTGTCGAATATCCTTCTAATTATTCATCTATCAGTGCATAATTGAACCGCGATGAATATTATTATATATGATTTAGCCATTTTCTGGTGGAAAAACATTTTTCACTTAATTTAACCAAGTTTTCCCGAAATTTTATACTGTTTCTTTCATGAAAATAATAACGTGATCTTTGCCGAAACCACCTCCTCCCTCACGGGAGATTGTGAGATTTCACTCGACCCCCTCTACCCCCTAAACAACTCCCCCCTACAAGCTTTCATTTCCCTT
This sequence comes from Cynegetis impunctata, assembly GCA_030704885.1. Classification (NCBI taxonomy): domain Eukaryota; kingdom Metazoa; phylum Arthropoda; class Insecta; order Coleoptera; family Coccinellidae; genus Cynegetis; species Cynegetis impunctata. Next base: position 5,310 of record JARQZK010000159.1, read on the forward strand.
ATGAACATCAATCAAGAACACGAATTAGTACGATGTGCATCAATAACGTGGTCAGCATTGTTTCGCTGTTGGAATCTGCAAGTTGGGCCAACTGAATTATTCCGTTTCTTAGAATGTCTTCATAGTTTCAAACTAAACTCTATTTTCACAAATCGTACATTCATAATGATTGTAATAAATAAAATTTTAATCAATTGCCACCTATTTTACCTCCACATTTCACGTACCAATTATTGTAGTCATATTAATACATTTCCTGATACCATTGGTGCTATTATTCTCATTATTATCACTATTATTATAATTGTTCAGAGCAGTTGTCATTTGTACAATTATCTGACAAAACAATGATATCATTTACTGAATTCGCTCAATTCATCTTAGTTGTAGGATCTGAAGTGACCTTTACGTTAATTTATTCTATTATATTCACTAGCAGAGAACAATACTTCATAAAAATTTCACTGAAACAAGTTTTATTTTTCTCGAATCGATTTAAAGTTCAACAGGTCGCCGTTTCTGCCGAACGTCACGTTCAAATATAGATATTTATAAATACCATTATGAAACCCTAGAAATACCATATTTTTTTTTACAATCCAGACAGCAGAATTTTATGGAATGGTAGTAAATTCGCTTTGAATTATGGTTCCTTTCGGTTACACAGGTTTCAAGTTATTATATACTTTGGAATTTCTATTTAGCCGAAAGTGACATACCTTTCCGATTCCCGTGGACGGCGCTATGATTTCTTCGCATGTAACTATGTGTGGTTATAGGATTCGATGTCATTGCCCACTCAGTCGATGAACGGGACACTACTGACTAGTGTGTGTTACCGATGCCAAATTTTCTTACATTCTTCCTTGAAGGATGAGTAGGAATTCCATATCGTCGATATCATCAATTTTTCACTTGAATTTCTAAACGTACTATTATCTGCATACCTATATATATACAGATATATATATATATATATATATATATATATATATATATATATATATATAGATATATATATATATATATATATATATATATATATATATATATATATATATATATATATATATATATATCTATATATATATATATATAAGAGAGGGGAAGTCTTTGCTGACCAGTTAGGATAAAGCTATGAGAAAACTCGTTGGGTACGCAGCATGCATCACCAAATTTGAACAATTAAAGGCAGAAACAAAACAGTCACATTAAAATTCAAATTATTGTGAAATTATTATTAAACACTACATCATACCGGTATTCACATCGTCGGCATGGAAAGTGAAATGAAATTTAAAAAAATATAACCAAAAAGTGAGGCTAAAGTGAGAACATAGAAGAGGTGAACCACGCTAAGGACCGAGTTCTCTTACTCTTAGAGCATCAGAGCACAGAAGAGATATCACATCGCTAGTATGTCATCTTCCACCAAAAAGGGAAGACACTCCGAATGTTGAAATTTTTAAATTAAACAAAATTGAAAGATACATGAAACTTATTATGACGAAAAACGTTATATAAAATTTAGGAAACCATAAAGAGAGGCTAATTATAAAGAGGGTCAACACTGTCTATAATACTAGAGACAACAATAAACTGGAAAAGTGAGACCTAAAATTAAAATTCTAAATTAAATCAATCAATAGACAAGGAGTTTGAAACTCTTACATTGTGGGGATATTGATCCAAGTGCAATAAGAATGAATATATTTCACTTAAATGTTTGATATCAGTCTTTTTTTTGACACACGAGGATGACTGCGAAATGAACGCCATTTCCAGAAAAAGTCTCTTATATTTGTTGGACTCTTTAGCTAAGATTTTAGCAGCATCAAAATTGATATTATGACCTTCTTTATGTACATGATCACTAAGTGCACATCTTTCTGGGTGTAATCTACAGTCACTCCTATGTGAACAAATCCTGTCTTTCAATAACCTGTTTGTTTGACCAATATACTCACTCGAGCAATCAGAGCAAGGAATACAGTACACTACATGTGATTGATGTAATAAAGGAGTTTTATCCTTCAATTTAGTAAACAGAGAATTTATAGTCAAGACAGTTTTATTAGCGATTTTGATGTTATTAAAAGGTTTAAAAACTCTACTAAGTTTCGGAGTGACACCCAAAATAAAAGGTAGAGAAGCATAAAAATTATTATTCACCAAGTGCCCTGAAACAGCATCATCCGCAACATCCAAATTTGCACTAACATTATTCATATTGATTGTGTTAGGTTCCACTGTGGAGCTAAAAAGAATTTTCTTGAGGAGAACATGAGGATATGAGTTATTACGAAATAGGTTGTACAAAATACCCAAGTTTTTTCTGTGGAATACACCGTCAGAGATACTGAGAACACGTTGTTTCATCTGTTTGACCAAGTTCACCTTCATGGATTCCTTGTGGTACGACAAGTAATTCATATATCTACCCGAACTCATAGGTTTTCTGTACCAATCGATGATAATACTGTTATCCTGTGAGCGAATGAACTTCATGTCCAGAAAGGGAACACTACGTTCATCATCTTCACATTCCAACGTGAACTGAATGTGTGGGTCAAAACTATTAAAAATCTCAACTAACTCCGCAGTACAATCCGCAGGTAACGAGAGGATGATGTCATCAACATACTTCTTGACAAAAAATAAATTAAAGGGAAGAACATTAATAACTGTATCAAGAACGTCATCCATGACATAACAAGAAAGAATAGGACTGATTTTAGCTCCCATTGGAGTACCAAAAGTCTGTTTGTAAATTTTATTATTGAAAGAAAAAACTGTGTTATTGAAAAGAAAAGTAACTAACTCAAAAAAGGATATATATATATATATATATATATATATATATATATAATATATATATATATATATATATATATATATATATATATATATACATATATATATATATATATATATATATATATATATATATATATATATATATATATATATATATATATATATATATTATATATTTCGGAGGGCGGATTATTTCCTCCTAAAAATGAATTACAACCAAATTAATATAAACACATATAGGTACAAGGTGCTCCAGATGAATATTTCGTTTAAATTTCAAAAATATTCCAAAATTTTTTTTTCTATTTGGTTGACATTTTTTTTTGTCAAATGTAGAGCCTATCTACGAATCTACAAATCAGTATAATGATTTTTAACGATTTTCAGTAAATTTAGCTGCTGGAATATATCTAGAATAAAAAACTGACATCTTAGTCACATGGCCGTAACAAAAATTTTTTATAAGAAATGCGTTCTCTAAATAACCGAATGGTCAATATGCGAACGAATTATTAAATGACGCATAAAAGATATAACTACCTTACTGAAACATTTTCATCCTGTATCTCCATCTAACATCTAACTGAGTTTGAATTATTGTTGTCGGTCCCTACCATATAACTTTTTATGCGAACGAGAGGCCAAAGTATATGTCATTTTCGCCATTTTCGATAACCGAACAGAAGATAACGTTGCGTTTCCCTAGTTTTTACGGAAAAGGGAAAACGGAACAGGATAGAAAGGAATATAAAATTTTCCATATTTTCCTTTTTTTCAACACCCGATATTTATCGCTGCCTGTGTCGAACTACAAATAGGTGGTCATAAAATGAAAATAGGAGCTACTTTGCTAGAATTTTATCTGGACCGTTTTTCATGGCTTGTTTTCCATTAACTCGTTAAAGAGCTCTATGATTAATTTGCCAAATGTGTTTCCTACAGAGATAAATATTTCAATTTGTTATGCTTTTACCAGAAATGCCGCTTTAGAACAGTGAGATATTATTTTGTTTAACTAGCTAGTGCTAGTACGAAAAGTACTGCTCCTGGAATCTTCCAGAGATTTGAATAAGAAAATTTCCTGATTATTGAATTTTATTGATGATCCTTATAAATATTCATTCGTTTTACACTTTATTTTTTTAAATAATATACCAATGACAATTATTTTTTTAAATAATATACCAATGGCAATGCGACCACTATAGTGAATTACAACAAATTTCATTCGAAAAAGAGTGCGTGCGTACGAAGCACACATGTCAGAAGTGAAACTTCGTTTATATTTATACTAATCTAAATCATTAGATTCCGAGACTTGAGGAAGGGAAAAAGGAAGATATATTAGGAATTTAATGAATTTAATTCTAATTAAAATAATAAAAGTGTCGAAAATTAATACAAATATACGTACGCGATCGTCGTGTCCGAGATTAAAATTTCGTCGTCTGATCATTGAGGAAGAGAAGAACGCGAGTCACTTTCATGAGCGCACAGTATCACGATCTCCCTCTTCTTGGACAAAATGTTTCACTTAAAAACTATGCAAATTATGAGATTTCATGTTCTACTACAAAACACCTTTTTCATCAATTGAATTGGCCAACGCGAATTTCAACTGAAATGAATAAGTATATTCATCTTATATGCATATATATATATATATATATATATATATATATATATATATATATATATATATATATATATATATATATATATATATATATATATATATATATATATATATATATATATATATATATATATATATATATATATATATATATATATATATATATATATATATATATATATATACATAATACAATTTTTATCAAATTTGCTTTCCAAAATTTTGTTATACTTAAATATGAAATGAATAAAGGACTTTAGTTTAAGGTTACCAGTCATCCTGTTTCAATTGGATAGTCTTGTTCTTGAGAGAATAATGTCCCGTGCGCTCGATGAACATTATCGGGGCACCAGTTTATCCTATTTTAACAGTATGTGACACTGAAATGCGCTTATTAATATGTTTTAGTTTCGAAATACTTCAAAATTGCTTTTAAAACTTTACGCTATTTCGCCTGTTTCAACTTACCATAGATCTTATTAAAATCAAAATAATAATATGACTAAGAAATATCATTGAGTTGTATTCCCAAGTTTCTTCATCAATTATTATTCTGTCTTGCCATTCCATCCGCTGTTTTCGACGTTGTTCTTGCCTGATCAAAGGACCTCAAAATTTCAGCCTATGATTTTCCAACAATTTCCGGTCCCCAGCTTTTGCGAGGAATGTTCCACATGCACAAGTTTAACAAATTCGTCTCGTTTTGAAGTTCCCAAAATCTGGTCACCTTATATCACATATCATCAAGATAAAAATGATGTTGATTAGATTCTGAAGATCACATTACTTTCAATCATATACTGATAAGAATGAAACACAATAATGGTAGTAGCAACTGAACTGAAATCTGAAAGATTCAATTATTGAAAATAACAATATCAATCTAAAAAAAAATTCTGTGAAATTCTGACTATTCACTTTTAATTTTTGAGTTTATTCGACTGCTGGATATACAAAGGTGAACTGTTTTACTGACATTCAAATGAACAATTGTTAGAGGATAAATTTACATTTACAAAGATTACTCATCTCATCCGCGGCATTTCATATCTATAGATAATGAACCTATGTGACAATAACAGGAAAATTGATTATGAATAACCTTGTATATTTAAAGTTTCAAGTAGAAATGCGAATATAGCGGAAAACGTCATTAGGAATATCAAGTTTCCAATATAAGAACAATAATAATAAGATGCAATAATTCTCAAACAATATCGAATATTCAAAATGCAACTGAAATGAAACTTTTAGCTAAAATTCTGCAGAAAGCTGTTCGTTCACCAAAACACACACGAAAATAATTAAATGAACCATCTCTACTATATACAATTAAATTTCAAGTTCATAGCATATGATCTGATTGAAAATGGTTCAACATTTTTAGAAAAACAGGTTTGATATCAACGATTACTATAATTAAATCTATGACGCTGCGTTTTACCACATCACGGTGGCTTAATTAGATAGAACTGAAGATCTAGCATCTCAAATTACATGAATTTCGTTACGTAAAGGAAACACATAAAAATAAGAAATTGAATAGTGGGGAATAGGTTGGTACTTCATCCTTCGAGAAAACTTGTAAAAAATATCAGATATTGACTATTGATTGATACTATTCCATATCTAATGTAGTTATAACAAGTTCTCACGAAGGATTGCCCACCCATAACCCCACTATTTAATTTTTCATTTTGATCGTTTCTTTTATCTAATAAAATTCATGTAAATTGAGGAACGGAGATTTCAGTACTCAGTATATACTGTGTGGTGTAAAAATAACAAAAGCGCTCCGTCACTAAGGCCGTATTTTCCTCTAGTTTTTATTGCTTTTCACATACAATTCTGAAACCCCCCAGTTAATTTGGAGAGGCTGTGGAAGTAAGAAAAACCCTGATATCTACGAAAAAACATGAAGTGTTTGCATTGAACTAGCAGCCGTTAAGAAAAAGAATTGTACCACCAAGGAATCATTCTCTAATATCAGCTCATTCTATATACCAAATTTCCACCCTCTAACTGAATCTGAAGGAGCTGTAGAGGAGAGACAAACTTTAAAACCGACCGAAAAATTATGAAATGTCTACACTAAAATCTTGTCTATTGAAGAAAATAGCTGTTGGCACTTTCCTCGATTACCACGGAAAAACAAAACACCTATATTAACATAAAAATGGCCGCGATTCGAAACAGAAATTCATACCCCCTAAATCCAGCTCCCTGACAACAACGTGATCGATTTATATATTTCAACTCTCTAACTCAATTTGAACGCAGGCTTTTTTTGATCCTACAAAAAGTTATAGATGGCCGAATCTAGGATATATTGTTCAAAATTAATTTTCCCATAATTTGATAACTATTTGAAAAACTTCCGCACCTCTCCGTCATACCTTTCCCCAAACTTTGTGATGCCAAAGCTTTCACTCAATTCAACCAAATTTTAACATTTTTGTTCTGCCTCAAGGGCAAACTCAGATTTCGGCTAATTGAGTCTTATGGGAAAAAAATTCATATATACCTATATAGGTATATATATATATATATATATATACATATATATATATATATATATATACATATATATATATATATATATATATATATATATATATATATATATATATTATATATATATATATATATATATATATACATATATATATACAGGGTGTCCCACCGGGAAAGAATGCGATCTGTATATGGAAAACTACACATAATAAACTTTTGAAAATTTGACAGTATACTAATGTTGATAGGGGCACCTCGACTAAAATATTCTCGAAATGGTGGCATTTCCGGTTATACCGGAAGTAGATACCAACTTGCAACTTCAAATTGGATAACCTATATATTAATACATTTTTAGATTCTACGCAAGATTCTAGGCAGATTTTATGTATTATGTCCTATACCTAAGTCTAAGCGTTTTTGACATATTTAGGTTTTTATGTCAAAAATGACGATTGCAAGCCCTAATATAATTATCAATTGTTCCTATAAGGATGCCCGTATTACTTACTTTAGGGTGGATTCCTTATTGAAAAAGACTTGCTTTAATAGATTTTGTATAGTATTTGGATAACTAATCATACAGGGTGTTCGAAAAAAAAGATCTAAAATGAGATTGAGAAAACTGACAAAAATAAATTTTTTCAAATGGAAACCCCCCATTTTTCTTATTTTGTAGTATTTAGCATATAAAAAGAAGGTAACTTTGTATAAAGTTATCTATACCTAAAATTTAAAGTTTTCGAAATATTGCCAATTCAATATTTTTATATGGCGAATTTTTGCATTTAATCGTTAAAACAATTAGATCTAGGATAGCCACGATTCACATATTTTGACATTTCAAAATCATCGTAATGGCACCCCGGTTAAATTATATAAACGAAGATTAATTTAAACTTATTTATTATTTATGGACAATGTGATAAATTATTTCAAGAAACATGGGAAACATGTGCGACCCGATATCCTCATGAACAAAAACCATCAACCAAATATCTGTTAAACGAATTATAGAAAACTTCAAGAATTTGGAATCCGTAAAAGCATAAGTGTACAAAAGGAAACCAGTTGTTTAACAATGAAAATATTGAAAATAGCAATTTTGGGATATTTTGAAACATATCCAACAATATCTTCAAGGCAGATAGCATTATAGATCAGGCTTATCTTAAATCGTCAGTTCTAAGAATTTTACGGAAACACAAATATCATCCCTATGGCTATCCATATTTTCATTAGTGCAGCATTTAAAATGAAAATGATTTAGATAAGCCTTAAATTTTGAATAATTTTCGTTTGTATAATTCAAACCCGGGGTGCCATTACGATGATTTTGAAATGTCAAATACGATCGTGGCTATCCTAGATCTAATTATTTAAGGATTAATGCAAAATCGCCATATAAAAATAATTAAATTGGCAATATTTCGAAAACTTCAATCTTTAGGTATAGATAACTTCATACAAAGTTACTTTCTTTTTAAATGCTAAATACTACAACAATAGAAAAATGGGGGGTTTCTATTTGAAAAATTTGATTTTTGTCAGTTTTCTCAATCTCATTTTAGATCTTTTTTTCGAACACTCTGTATGAATTAGTTATTACCAACATACTATACACAAAAATCTATTAAAGCAAGTCTTTTTCAATAAGGAATCCACCCCAAAAGTAAGTAATACGGGGAATCCTTATAGGAACAAAATTGATAATTATATTTAGGCTTGCAATCGTCATTTTTGACATAAAAACCTAAATATGTCAAAAACGCTCAGACTTAGGTTATAGGACATGATACATAAAAATCGGCCTAGAATTTTGCGTAGAATCTAAAAAGGTATTAATTATATATATGGTTATCCAATTTGAAATAAGCAAGTTGGCATCTACACTTCCGGCTATATACCGAAAGTGCCACCATCTTGAAAAATATTTTAGTCGAGTTGCCCTATCAACATTAGTAATCTGTCAAATTTCAAAAAGTTTCCTATGTGTAGTTTTCCATATACAGATCGCGTTCTCTCCCGGTGGGACACCCTGTATATATATATATATATATATATATATATATATATATATATATATATATATATATATATATATATATATATATATATATATAACAGAATTCTTCGTGTTATCGATACACGTTCGTGCCCATAATGAAAGGAAAATGTAAGACCGTTTGAAATATTTGGTTGGTTATCACTTTCGATGGGTGGATGATACTGATGAGCCCCAAATATGGGCGAAACAGACTGTCTATCATTTCCATCGATTGTGATAAACAACTTAATGTTTTCAACATACACCGTCCAAGGTATATGGAGGCATTTCGATGTTTCGTGAACTCGTATAACCAGCTCCGCTAGGAGGTTTGTTTGATTAGTTTCAAATAAATGTCCTAGTTTACTATTTACATTTTATATATATAGATATATATATATATATATATATGTATATATAATATATAGATTTGAAAATCACTGCCGCATCTAACTTTTGATTTTCGATACTTATGGTTGTATCATTTTCGAGGAAAATACTATTGAAACTTTTTTTATGAAGATTGATAATTCACCGAAAACTGTTTTTTTTTCATCTCGATGGATCTACAGTTTAACGCTGGTTCCGAATGACCATCGAATTAGTAAACTAATAACATTACCCAAACCAAAAATGGTTAGTACAGTAGCACTTTACTCTCTTCGTTACTAAGTAGTTCAAAGTCTCAATCAGGAAAACGCTTCATTAGAAAAAAATCTGATAAGGGAAAACCATAGCTACATGAGCGGTACGATTCATGAGAATATAAAAAACCTTAAAAAAGTGAGTTCGTTCTTTTATGTTGTTGCCACTAATCTACAAGATTCTTGATTGAAGTTATCGTGACTTTCTGAGCTCCACGAATAGCTATAATTTTGGGGTACATAATTTTCATTTCAATTGTTATTTACAAAAGCAACATAGATAATGGAATTTATTCACGTAAAAGTGAAATATCAGTCACAATTCTCCCGTTTTTATAGCTCACTTCTTATCGAGATGAACCGTTAACTTCAGTCTATCCGTCTCTGTGTCACATATACCCCAAGTTATACAAGCATATAATGCCCAGAAATGGGTCATACTTTCAGGGAACAAAACTTTTAACGACTACAGCTATGTCTGTATTCTATTGTGTATCGCCGCGTCCCATTATGTCTTAGAGGCTGCATCCTAACTTCTTATTCATGTTTTGAATGCCAGGGTCATTACAATTTATCGAATCCTTATTGTTTTGTTCTTTTGGACGGCTTACAACACTTGGGGGGCCTACGCACATCTGTGGCTACCCGAAGGAGTCCTCGGAGTTTGGTTGTGCCAGTGACAGCCTAGGAACGCCCCATTACGTCAAACTACCCTTATGAATTATTGTTACGGGCCACTACCGGGCTTATCTACAGGGTCGGGTTTTTTTATTTGATCTTTGGAACGATGTTCTTTATCGCACGTTATAACCCATATAATTAGGTCTTAATATTTGATAAATAACCTCATATTCATTTAACTACTCTCAAACAGTGTTAATTCATGATATTCTATTAATAAATAATGAATGGTGAAAGTAATTCAGTAGAAGTTGAGGTAGTGATGATGAAGTCAGGTAAGTATTAGTGATTGTGAATAATGAGATACTATATGTAAGTATAAATATATGAGTGTTCTCTCAGTGTATTACTACATCCTGTAGTAATACACTGAGAGAACACTCATATATTTATACTTACATTTTATATACTTATGATTTTGATGTAGGAAGTTTATTATATTTTTCACGAGATTTTTCACCAATAATCTGTTGTATTTTCATTTCATGATTATCAGGGATCAGAATGAATTATTAAATGAAAAATTTTTTTTAACATTTTGAGTTTTGTTCATACAAGAAAGTAACAATATCAGCATCATCTTTTCTGATAAAAACTTCGAGCCAATATAGCAATTACTTTTGGATGAATTTGATAAAGAACTAACAATGACCCAGCAACATCTACAATAAGATATATGAGGTACCACTAACAATGCAGTTTTTTCGGGACACTTAGATTAAATTGAATTGCAAACATGAGAGTCCTACTTTAATTACCATAAAACAATAATTACTAAGATTGAATGTATTGATTAAGTTCACAGGTTGATGAACAATAGTACAATGTCCATTTTCAAAATTTTAAACTAAGTTATTTATTACAATTTTATTGCCATTCCTTTCTCTAATTTTTGGCTTTTTTAATAACGTTCAAATGTTATCAAATTATTTTCTTTTGTCTGCTATTTTGATATAAAGCGAAAAGAACTTCTTTCCAGAGGAGTGTCCCACGACACCTATCGTCTTCTTTTATATCTTAATCATTTGTTGAATTATTCGTGTAATTGATTAAAATATTCAAATTAAAGTATAATTCGATAATTTTTTTTAATTTTTACTGAATAATTTATAAAATTATTCCAACACTCTTAATTATTTTTTCAGTCATAATTGAACGTTCTATGGATCTATTCTAGCTCGTAGGTACTCTACAGCGTGGCGAATAATAATTTTGTAATAAATCAGAAATACACCTTCGAAATCATCGGCTACATAAATATCATCGACCTTTAAAATACACCGTATACTTGACAATAACAATTCGTATATTAACAAACATTTCAAAATTAAGCAGACTTGATTCGAAAGTAAAAACAAATATGAGTTTAATATTTTAATACAATTGTATCAAATTCTATCAGTAACAATTTTTCATGTAAATAATATTATTTTTGAGAATATTACTATTTATCTGATGCATAAGATGACCTATATGACTTTATGTAATTTCTAAATCAATTATTTACATTCTAATGAAAGAAATTATCCAAATTGCTTTCAAGTATCCAGCTTATCTATATTTGAATAATTCAGTGTTGATTTTTTCTTGCATATCAAATTATTTCGCAATTTTACAGTGCAAGATGAATTACATATAAAAATATATTGTATTAAAGTTTCTATCGTCCTCATATATTATCAAGGCAGTGTTCATGAATATTCAACTTCAATTAACTTTGTACTTGATTATGTATACGCTGGTGTAAAGAAATCATGACAATTCTGGTGATGCATTGGACTTCAGAAGATCGCTCAGCAAAATTGAGGTTTACGTTTTATCGCCTATATCAAGGTGCAACATTATTGAAAACCATTACTTTGCCTGTTTGGGAAAAGCTCCCTAATTAAAATTAATCTTAAAATTATAAATTGAATAAAGTAAAACACTTAACTCAATTCCACTGAAATTGGTGGAATTGATTCACTTGATAAGTGTTTTATTGTATCATCATAATTTTAATTTCATGGTATTTTATATGGAATCTTTTGATACATCAAAATGCAGAATATTAGATACTTAGTTAAGGTGGAGTGGGGGTAAGGAGAAAAATATTCTTCAGATCTTAATTCAGTTACGACATATTGTTTTTGATTTCCAAAGCCATTATGAAACTAGTACATGGTCATTCTAGAAGTAGCTGAATTTTATCGAAAAATTGAAGTTACCCAATGGAAATTAAAAATATTGTCTTAACCATAATAGATCACCTGGAACCAAATTGTCAAGTTTTTTATTCTTTGTATTACTCACGCTACTTCTTGTAATTTTTTTATTTTTTTCCCATTCTTTTTGTCACTTTTATTGCCATAGTTCCCACTTGCCCCGCGACCTTTGTTCGGGGGGCAAGTGGGAACTATTTCTTCGGGGGAAGTGGGTATTAGTCCCCACTTGCCCCAACAATAAACTCTCCTGTTGAAATCTTGTTCCGATGCACGAAAATCAAAATCTACATTCCGTATCATTTGAAGATTTGTTGCTTCAATCTATGAAACAAAAAAGTCGCGAGGAGAAAAAACCGAAGAAAAGAGTGGCTCCAGGGGCTGAAGTGATCACCACGAAAGATGTTTTGGAAAGAATATCTGTTAAGAACAACAAACCTTCGGAAAAATCAAAGAGACCGAAAAAGAAAACCAAAGTGAGCATTGCAACAGAAAAAGATGCAGAATCTTCTGAAGAAAGTGATGTTATCAGTGAATTCATATCCGATAGTTACGAAGAAACCTTAGAAGATCTGCGAAGGAGATATGAAAATGAAAAAATAGGGAGACAACAAGAAGAAAATCTCTTGAACATTCATCCCAACATCAGAGTTGGAATTTGGGTTTTGGTTGAATTTTCAACTAAAAAATCCAAGAAACACTTTGTTGGACAAGTTCTAGAAGTGAAAGCGGAAAAATTGAAAACAAAATTAACGAAAAAGGAAAAAGATACTTCGAAACCAATATTTTATTGTCTAAAAATAGACGATGAATCTTTGATCACAGAAAATGCCATTTTGAGTACTGACTGAGCCAGATCTTGGAAGAAGAGGAGAATTAATATTTCCTGTTCAATTCAATTCTTTCAATATGAAATAATTTTTCTATTTCAACATGAAAAATCTGTTGTAGAAGACACTCATATTATTTTAGTTCGTGTAAGCCTTGAATTTTTACACTTTGTCTATTAATGAAATAAAATTTCCAAACTATCATTTCTGATCAAAATAATCTCTCCCTAAAAAAGTTCATAACTTTTAAGCAAATTGAAGCTTGAAATATGTAGATTGACTCACTTGCCCCATTCAATAATATCACTATCCATATGGAAAGTATAAGCAACGAACCCACTTACCCCAGATACTGGGGCAAGCGCGTTCTACAGACAGGTTTCTATATAACAATAAAATTTTCGAAAACTTTTTTTTTTCAGACAAAATAAATTAATGGGATGTTGTGTGCATAACACAGCATTTCCAGTTCAAAGCGCACTTCTGTACATCAAGTTTTGTTAAAGTAACGTGGTTCCAAAGTCAACCTATTGAAATTTTAGTCCCCACTTACCCCACTTCACCTTACATCAAATTCACAGTAATTTTGATTTTCACTTTCAACTTGAATGTATTACTCTTTATTAGAGTTTTTTAAGCTATGATTATAAAATCATCTTCAAATTCATATTACGGAAGTAAAACAATTTGATGACGTCTATTCAATGGAATTATATTTAAGTGAATAGAAATTGATGAATCAGCCAATAACCTACTGACATTCGAACCTAAGTAACAAATATATAATCCTTTAACCAGTTCAAAATATATTCACTCATTCATGAAGATGCTTAAGTACATATGAAGGCCTTAATGTGAAACAATGACAAGCCACATATTTTGCAAATTGTATTTTACTATGTAGCAGAAATCTTTTACAGTTTAGCAAGTCTTTCAACCGAGAATTCGGGTATTTTTCAATAGATAGCGCCACAATTAAGCAGTCATATTGTTGCATCTGTTAACTTTTCGTAGATTCTTTTGGTTGAATAGTGACAAGCCACACAAAATGGCTGACTCAGATCATACGCGCTGCAGTAATCTATCAAAGTGTGAAAATATGAACGGTTCTAGTGATGAAATTGAATCTCCTGTAGATGATAGTGACCTAGACAGAGACAATTCTTCTAGTAGTGATCAAAATCGATGTAATAATAAGCAGGTAATGATTTTATTTAATAATGTGGCTTGTCACATTTTTGCATTTGATAAGTCCTATATAGAAAATTAGTGGCTTGTTATACTATTCCATTTTGATTTTAGGAGTCTGATGTAAATGATGTGGAAAGTGAAGGTAGTGACCGTCCATCTACGTCTAAAAGACCTAAACCAAATTCTCCTGAACGTACTCCAAAAAGCAGATGGAGACAACAAAATGTAGAATGTTATACCTGACAAAAAAGAAAAAGTAGAAGAAATTTAGGGCATAAGAATATGTTAGTGATAGGACAAAGAAAACAGTTATCGCTCGAGAACTGGGAGAAGACCCATTCAGACATTTCTCACTACAGCCAAAATACTTTGAACCAATCAAAATATCTAAGAAGAAACTAGATAATGTAAAATCTTTAGGTACTACCATATGTGCCTCTCTCGGTGCCTCTGGTTCATCATTTTTTTTGTCCTTACAATAATCTGCTGAAGAAAAACCTGCAGTTGAAGGGGGTGACGATATCGAAATCATTAAATGATGAAATTACCTGTACAAATACTTTGTTTTTGAAATTTCACCAAATGGTTTTTCAAGTTTTTATTTTGAAGCAAGAATGTGACAAGCCTCATTTTTTCAATAAAATATTTTTTCTGCATACACGTGACTTTTCTTTAATTACCTGATTAGCACAATTTGAGTAGATGCACTTTTCCTAAATAATTGTATGAAATTTATTAAAAAGAAATCATTAGTTGATTTTTAGTATTTTTTAAACTTTTCAGATGAGTTTTTCCAACAATTTAGCTTATGTGGCTTGTCATTATTTCACATTAAGGCCTTCATATATTATCATACCATACATATCAATGAATGAATAATACATTGTTATTTCACTCCAAAATATAATATATTACATCACAATAGAAGTCATTCATTTAAGAAAATGACAGAGATATACTTATGTTCATATTTTTCTTCTGAATTTTTGAATTTTCCAATGAGTTAATACAATAATATTTCACTGAATTATATCATTTCCTTTTTTATGTTTATTTATGTGCAAAAAAATTCAAGTCCGGCTCTGTCGAGTCTTCGTTTTAGGGCCTCTTTCAGTACACCTAAAATAACAAGAAAGACTTCTTTGAGAAACACCATCTATAATATAGTTCAACTCAGACCGTGTCATGTTTCACTATTCTTATTTTCAAAAGAAATTTGGCCAGTTAAGGTTTCATGTAACCAGCTGTCAGCCGCACACCCTTAAAAATATCCCAGCCTATAATATTTACAAGACCATAATTCCCGCAAAATTCAATAGAAAATATTTTATTTTCATGTAGGTTCTCCAATTTTAGTTTTTTGTGAAGAAGTGATATCGAGTCCGAAATAGAATAGGATATATTACAAACCCTGTGGTACAATAAATTCTAAATTTCCAACGATGGCTTATAGTGCCAATTTCAACTACAAAACAAGTAACAATATAATCGGTGTACCTCTCAACTTAAAAATAGACCTTTTTTTCGAAACTTTCTCCATTATCAGGTAGGAAGTTTCATCTGGAACATCCTGCACATATATAATTAGTTTGTTATATTTGAACTGAATAAGTGAGTTAATTGTAAATAAATTGAAATGAAGTATTCAGATGAATTTGATGCTATTCAGATCCTGAATACACATACTTATAGTAATTAAATAGGTCATTTCAATCTATTATGATGCTTCATACAGATGAAAAACGTACATACCTACTTACAGAGTTCCAGTAAATGACAATAATCACTGTACTCATAAAAGATGTGTATTTTCCATTACCTCAATATATGCTTTCCACATAATTAATAAATATTTTTAATTTCTTGAAGAGAAAAATATTCTTTCTAGCCTAGCTACTAAGGACTATACTAAATTTTGGCAGTTCAAACAGAAGATGATCGACATAAGGTACTAGTTATCAAACTTCAAAAAAACTTATTTAATGCAAAATATTATACATTCATTTATAAATTATAGACAGAAGCACACAGATATAGTTCGATTAAGGTCGAATGTAAAATTCAATTTTCTAGAGGTCCCTAATGAACCTTTAATAATAATTGTGTCGTCACCCTTTTTATTAAACATTTTCTTCCTTGACTAAATATTTTTTCCGCAAACGTCAAAAAAATGACGACTTTTTCAACCTCAGTTCTCAATGTTGATGTTTGATTTCACAGACGTCCTTTTGTTTTCACTTTTTTGTCCGGCCGTGAGCGTATACAAAAATGTACACTTTTTTGTACTCTGACGTCAATATCAAGAACGTCGGGCGGCGTACAGTTGGGTTCCGAATCCGACATAATGTAATCTGTAAGAAACATTTTATATATTTTATTACAAAAAGTCATTTCTCAATACTCGGGTACTTACGAAAAAGGCAAAGTCCTATAATGCGTAGATAAGTGACTTTAAATGTTTCTGACAATTATTTTGTTGAATTATCAAATTTGTGTTGCCTTGTGATACCTACAGAACAAGTGATCAAAGCAGTCTAGTTTTACGTTTTTTACATCTAATCCTTTTTGTAAATACTATCTTAATTCTATCGTTTTAATACAGTTTGCGGAAAAAATCGCATGTTTTATTCGTATGAAAGCACTTTTTGTGGCTAGCCACAAGAAGTATCTCTTTTACTCCTAATAAAACCTATTGATTGAATCAGAAGTATAACGCTGTCAAATGCATTATGCCTTTAGAAAAATGAGTTAACCTTCAACTCATTTCTCCTATGAATGATCGGAATTTCAAATTTATAGTTCAGATAATATTGCTTATACTTAATTGCTTCTATTTCAAACGATGAATATAATATATCAATTATTATACATAATTTGAACGAAATTGTTCTAACTACACGAGTTCAGTAACCGAGATAAATATGAGATTTAAAAGGTCTTCAATATCTGCACGTCAATAGCCTTTATGGTATCATAATTGAAATACCAAATTTATCAATTTATGACAATAATAACAATGTATGATCTGTTTATTTATGAGGTTATATGGAGCGGTATTATATATATATATATATATATATATATATATATATATATATATATATATATATTGAATGGAATTGGCATTTACTTGGTGAAAGTTCATATTCATAAGTTTATAAAGAAATAAAAAACTAACTTTTCACAGGTTAAAATAAAAATCTATTGAGTAAACGCGTTTACTCAATAGATTTTTATTTTAACCTGTGAAAAGTTAGTTTTTTATATATTTATATATATATATATATATATATATATATATATATATATATATATATATATATATATATATATATATATATATATATAATAGTGTATACCCATTATAAGACTATTATCGTGTAAGGGCTATATAAAATCCAAGTGAAGTATTGAAAAATTAAAAATTCCAAAGCGTGACGTAGTATTCTATCAATTTGTGTATTAACCTTAAGATATAGAAGATAGGTATATATGTCATCGCGGACTTTTTCATGGGTTCTCTCTAGGTATACAACTTACTATAGATTTCGTACCATTAAGGCAACGATTTTAGAATACAGTTTCGCTCGACCGATTTTTCGTCGGGTTTAGTTGGAAAATTGGTAGCCAGGAAAATTCCTTTAATTTTAACGCTATAGTATATAGCCTCTGTCCACCCTGAAAGTTTATTCTAAATACTGGTGGTTTTATAATCGGATGAGTAGTTTCAGAGATAACCTCCTACATCCAAACAAACAAAATTAAAGACCTCATTATAATATTTTTTAAAAATTTTGGATTGATATGGCGTTACTTGGTTAAAACTCATAACTCAGCTTATTCACATAAAATTTTCAGTACCTAGGGAAAAACGATGACAACAAGAAATTAATTTAGGGTGGATGGTAGGTAATCCTTCCAGAAAACTTGCTCAAACTACATCAGGTATTAAATATATTCAGTAGTGGTGAATTATTATCTAAGTACATAGAGGGAATAGGGGATTGAAATTAAACTTTTGGGAAGCCATAGAAATCAACAGCTATAAGAATTCTGATCTATAACTGAACGAACAAATTGACTTAAATCATTCTCCATTTCTGAATATATTTAATACCTGATGTCGTTTGAGCTAGTGTTCTGGAAGGATTCACTACCCTCCACCCTAATTTAATTTCTTGTCGTTATCGTACTTTTCCTAGGTACTAATTTTTTTTATTTTTCACTTGTATATTATATGTTTATTTCACCTTGGATACGGTTGCTATAAACACACTCATTATGCCCTAGAACGTAACGCCCGCTAATTGTACGATGAGAAATGAAGCAACTTTCATTGATTGAATACTTCATAACCCTTATCGTATACGACTCTGGATTTCTCCGGCAATGAATTATTCGCAGCTTTGGCTGCATTTTCTATGATACTCTTGGGTAAATTCATTTTCATTTTTATTATTTCTATAAGACTACACAAAGGAAGCAGCAATGACATTCACTAAATATGATGAGAAAAATATTCACAAACGTCAAAATATCAACAAATGACATGCCTACTATGAGAAGGAAAATGAAAAGTATAGGAGCAATGAACCAATTTCAAAATCAATTTTTCAGCTAAAGAAACAAATCTGCATTATAATGAAATAATTTTTTCGTGAAAAATAAAATCTTGTATGCACCACGTGCGTCACTAGATCGCAACGCCCATCGGGCAACCTTCATCCCTCGGGTCGAATGTTACCCTCCGGGCGTTAAGATCTATACAACGCACTTGGTACATAAATAACTAATGTAAAACTGAGATACCAAGATTTCAGTATGTCATTGCATCCGAAGAAGCCACCGTGTGGTGAAACACCGCATCATATGGTCAAATATAATAACCGTCAAAATCAAACATGTGTTTTTCTAATAATAGATTCTCATTATAATACTTGAATAGATAAAAATAAATTTTTAATAATTCCAAAAAATAAGCTTTTCGATAATTAAAGTTTCGAGATATTCAAAACAACTCCAGTTAAATTAATTCCAGATTCCACAGAAACGAAAGATTTATATCGAATCAATTTTCACTATCTTGATTTTCCCATTTCTCAATCATCAACTCTCCCCAGATGATACGCGCCACAATAAAGACAAATTTCTCACCGTTTCTCTTCCAATCAGATGCTCGTAGAGGATATTACACCCATTATATCTTTCAGCATCGTCCCCATCGTTATTTCTCGACTAATAGCTCCAGATAGCCGGGACATCTTTTTATCACTTCTTACAAGTCAAGAGTTATTAATGTCGAACTATCTAGGCCTCCTACGTCTTGCAGGAAATAATCATCGTAGCCGATCGGGATGGAAAGATTGGAAAAAAAAGTCGAAAAATCAAAATGGCGGTTAACGGTTTACTTCGTCCAATTATTTCAATGGCGGTATCAATTTCGTGAAGCGTGCATAGTCGAACCGAGTGATCGCAAAAAACGACGAGTTGGTTTTATGAAAATGGGAACTATGTCGCAATTTGTTATGCTGAGGGAATTGATCGTTAGTTTTTAACTGGGATTTTTATTTCATAATGAGATTTTGCTTGATTTGAATAGGGTATACGGTATACGTACTTGTTTTTTAGCTGGTTGCGTTGTTTTTATATGTGCAATTTGAGATTAGAAAATTTTTAGTTTTTTGCAAAAAGTTCGAGAAATCTACTTTCCTAGAAATTAGAGGCCTCGGTAGACCAGCGGTAACGTATGCCGCTTGTAAGCCGAAGATGTGGGTTCGAGTCCCACCTTGCTCTTGGGTGTTGTGTATGTCCGGAATGTAGTGGTTCTATTTATAAAGATAAATTGTTGGGTAATGTACATCGTTTACAAGCCCATTGGCCGTTCGGAACCGGCGTTAAACTGTAGGTCCCTTGAAATAAAAAAAAATAAAAAAAATTTAATAATTTTTATTTGAGTTTTTAATACAATTGGTTTCAACTATGATATATATGAAATCAATTTATAATTTTGTGATCATTCCAATTTAGCTTTTACTTTTTGAGTTACTTTCAAGTAAGAATAACTTATATAAAGAGCTGCATATATTTTTTTTTTGAAATACCGTTTATACAAACAACATTCATTACTATACATGTAGATACCAATGTAAAATTTCTCAAATCAGTGCTTATAGGCACTGGCCTCGAGAATAACAAAATCTACGCTAAATACAGTGATAAACAAATGTAGTCAATTAACATTTATATAAACATTTAATTTTCTAACAATACTCTTATAATTTTTTGAATCTTTTATAAACTTTGGTGAATTATTGAATGTTTTGATTGCATCTATATAATTGGGTTGTTTAAACCTATATTAGTCCTTGTTTATGCCTGATAGATATATCTTGTGGGATCTTGTTTGGTAATCATGTAAATCAGAGCAAAATAGGGTACTTGACCAATTTTTTTTTATTTGCACAATAGTTTAGGAATTCGTCAAAATGAAAAGTAGTTCAGGTAAATTTTTTTTTTATGATTAGTTATTTTTCTGTAACACTTTGAAATTCAAATAATTCGGCTTCGCGCCGAAACGCTCGATTCATCATGGATCCTCGCGTGACGTCAGAGATCTTGTTTACATACACTGCATGCGCTTGACAGACAGCAACAGACAGTGTATTAGCGTTTATTGTTGGTACATAAAATGTTTTAAAACATCGTACAGCGACTCATTTAATTAATGAAAAACACTTGAAATGACGTCAACCGTGTATCATTGGTGTGTTGTTCCTAAATGCACCAATACAACCACAACAACGCCGGATAAAGTATTTATTCAAGTGCCCAAAAATCCAAATAGGAGAAAAAAATGGTTCTCTGCAATCTTATTTTACGTGTCTATTAATTTAATTATAAAAGAAACATTACATCATATTATAAATAATTACTGAATTTATAAATATAGATTGTGCAAATATATTTTATATGCAATTAACTAATCAAAAAAAGGAAAATTTAAATAACATACATAATATTATGAATATAATAGTGGTAAGTAAACAAAAATATTGTATATGAATATAATTTTTATACTCATATTACATATTTTAAGGTATTTGAAAATTCTAAAAGTGAAATAAACTTATTATGTTTGATTTTTTTTTATTCTGGAAAAATTCGTTTTGGCTTTAGTTTTATAAGTCCATTTGTTTATTTGAATTCCATTTTCTTCGGAGAGTGTTTTTTTTGTGAAATTCATATTCTTTTAATTTACAAAATCATATTGTTTCCAACGAATAATTTACTCAAATGCCAATCGAAATAGCAACTGCTGAATTGAGGTTATGGTCGCTTGTGCAATCACTGTGAAAATAATAATTTTACTTACGCTCCAGCTTTCACGACTCGAATTTCCGCAGAATTAAACAAGGAATTGTTGCTAAAAAAAGCAGCAATCATGAATCCATCCATGAAAGGCAAGTTGTCGGATTGGGCTTTTACATAGCCCGTTTCCGTCATTTTCGCCAATTTTCACGCACAGATTAAATAAAACGATGTTTTTGTCACTACTTTTGTTTTGGCAAGTAATCAAACACTTCCAAATCACTGCACAGCGCGTTTTTTTCCACACTTAGCGTTTATTTACACTGATCTGCACTGATCCCGTGCTGTGTTTATTGATCTTTGACGTCACACGCCCCATTGGCCAATCACAGAGCGTTTCGAAAAATTTAAATCCTGGCGTATTTTTAAACGCTTTTTTTATTAACAAACAATTACTTATTTATTAAAAAATGTTGATTTTCGATCATATGGCGAATAATACTGTAGTAACAAAGGTATTGAATCGATTTTTGGTATACATGTCAAGTACCCTATTCATTATTTATGTTACATTTCTGTTGATTATTAAATATTTTATAAACAAGTTTGTACTTCTCTATGTCTAGAATTTCCTCTTATCGACTTAAATTCAGTTCTGAATAAATTATGTTTGTGCTAGTGAGCCAATGATACTTGAACAATATTTTAAGTATTTTGTTTTGTAATTTCTGTGCTTTATCAAAATGAACTTCACCGCACAGGCAAGAGATACCTAAAATCTATTGCATCTCTCAAATCGTAAATTTTCACAAGAAAACTAGAGAATATCGACTACAATCTACTTGCAAAATTAAAATTGAAATTCACTCTTCATAGAATATAACTGAAAACCTTTCCATTATGTTAGAGCTCATATTTTTAGGGAAAAAAACAGATTTAGTGTTGTGTATATTTAAGCAATATCTTTGAGAATTAAAGAACAATTATGATTTATAATATATCATCTGAACTTGTTACTGTGAAAAGAATATCATACTTGTTTTATCGGCAGTGCCTATTTTATATCTTTATATATAAATTTCAACTATTTGTATTTTTCATTTTTTAGTGGAAGTCGAGATGGTGTGTTATGCGAAAATTGTCTCCTGTTGCAGGTAAGGTGTTGTTGTTCAAAATATTTTCTCACACTTCCTTTCATTTCCTCGAATTCATTTTCCAACATATTTGCCTGATTATAACAGTTTTTTCACGACATGTAAAACCCATCCTAGCTTTATGTGTGTAACTTCACAGGAAATGTTTCATTCATTGCGTCAACGTTCATTGCACTTAATGATCAGTGCAATTTGTCCCTTGATCATTTTTGTAGGTACTAATTGTTCAAGCAATTATACAATTCTCTGATTTCCATAACAAACAGAGAATTAAATAGTATTATCCCAATTTGTTTACGTGGATTCAAATTCAAATAGACGTATATCACGAAGTTTGTTGATTGAGCAAACGTTGTTTCACGCCATCACACATAGCGTTTCATCATGTAGATTATCATCATCAGAATCTGAAGAAAAAAATTAATGAATGAGTTAAATTTGGAATAAATAAATAAATATCTATGATATATAGGTATCTGACATAAGTTTCAGTTGATTTTTAGTTTCATCGTTAACTTGGTTTTCACAACGAAAACATATAGATATATTTATATATATATATATATATATATATATATATATATATATATATATATATATATATATATATATATATATATATATATATATATATATATTTATATATATATATATATATATATATAATATATATATATATATATATATATATATATATATATAATATATATATTTATACTATATATATATATATATATATATATATATAAATATAATAAATATATATATATAAATATATATATATATATAAATATATATATATATATATATATATATATATATATATATATATGTATATATGTATATATGTATATATTCCTTTCAAGTCGGAGTGACCATAGGACCTCCAGCAAATTTTGCCAGCGGTGTCTGTCTTTGACAGGAGGTTGCACTTGCAAACTCGTCTTTTATTGTTTTACTTCATGTGATCACTAGACGTCATCTTCCCCTGGAATCCTATGGGTTCCAATCCATTGCATCTTGCTCTCTTCGATAAAAATATTCTCTCTACTTAGTTTTACTTCAAAACTCAATTTTTGCTATTCCGCTCTCTCTATTACTTCTCATTGGTAACATGTTTTGTCCAGTAGATACCCAGAATCTGTCTCAAAAATTCATTGACGAATGTCCTGATGACTTTCCACATTTGTCTGTCCTATAACAGCACATACTTGACGTTTGAATTGAAATGTCTGATTTTGTTTGGTTCTCTACTACTTAGCTATTACCATACTTTGCGCAGCATGCCTAATGTATGAATACCTTTTATTATTGTGTTGTTAACATCGCTAGCATAGCCTCGAGTTTTCTTTATGATATTATCTAAGTAACAAAATCTGTAGGCCTCCTCAATTTTTCCTATCTTCTATCCTCAGAAGAGCATCATCATTGCCAGATCCGAAACGCATCATCTTAGTCTTGTTGATATTTATTTGGAGTCCATTGCACTTGGCCTCTCGTACAAGCTGAGCGAACGAACTGAACGAACATTAATATATCGGAAAACTGTTTCATCAAGTTTGAAACCAAAATATTTTAATTAGTTCATATGTTTGAGGATTTGAATATCACGATTTAAGCGGCAACTAAAACTCGCAGTTCCTGTTTTGGATAAGTTTCAAATAAACTGTGAGCTTCTTGCCAAACCGTCTCTGCTCTTGCAGGCAGCGATGTAAATTGATTGGTGGTTAGCAACCGAAAGCTTGAACAAGTCGATGAATTGGGTGGTCACTGAATTGACTCGAGAGATAGTTGGATTTTACGATATTTATTTGTATGCAGGGATATTATACGGAACTTCATGTTTTGTTTTATCTCGAAATATCATATTTTTTATAATTTTTTTTTTCTGTATATATATATATATATATATATATATATATATATATATATATATATATATATAAATATATATATATCTATCTATCTATATATATATAATATATATATATATATATACTATATATATATATATATATATATATATATATATATATATATATATATATATATATATATATATATATATATATATATCTATATATATATATATATATATATATATATATATATATATATATATATATATATATATATATATATATATATCTATCTATAAATATATAAAAATATAGGAAACTTTTGAAAATTTGAAAGTATACTAATGTTGATAGGGGCAACTCGAATAAAATATTTTCAAGATGGTGACACTTCCGGTTATACCGGAAGTAGATACCAACTTGCTTATTTTAAATTGGATACCCTATATATTAATACATTTTTAGATTCTACGCAAGATTCTAGGCAGATTTCAAAAATTATGTCCTATACCTAAGTCTAAGCGTTTTTGACATATTTAGGTTTTTATGTCAAAAATGACGATTGCAAGCCCTAATATAATTATAAATTGTTCCTATGAGGACTGCCGTATTACTCACTTTGGGGTGGATTCCTTATTGAAAAAGATTTGCTTTAATAGATTTTGTATAGTATTTGGATAACTAATCATACAGGGTGTTCGAAAAAAAAAGATCTAAAATGAGATTGAGAAAACTGACAAAAATCAATCTTTTCAGTTCTTTCCCGGTGGGACACCCTGTATATATATATATATATATATATATATATTTTCCAGTTTCATTTACTGAATACACAGTATATATATATATATATATATATATATATATATATATATATATTTATATATATATATATATATATATTTTCCAGTTTCATCCATCTTGGATTCACTGAATACACAGTATTTTATTTATATCTATTTTATTCTGTGGAAGATTTTATTGATGATATATCTGATATATATATATATATATAATATATTATATATATATATATATATATATATTAATATATATATATATATATATATATATATATATATATATATATATATATATATATATATATATATATCAGATATATCATCAATAAAATCTTCCACAGAATAAAATAGATATAAATAAAATACTGTGTATTCATTAAATCCAAGATGGATGAAACTGGAAAAATCAATTCGATTATTGTATACCTTACGTATACTTTAATTCAAATCAAACGAAATTCAAAGTCGCTAATCACCTGTTAATTGCACCTGCTTTTGAATTAACTTTACTTGAATAGATTTTCAAGCATTGGCGCCATTTTTCGTTCATCCTAGAAGCACGTGGTATAACACTAATTGGCAAAGCAAATAACCTGAACAATATGCATATTCAGTTCGAAATATCAAACATAATTAGCATTTAATCTCTCTGAATTGAAATGAGTTAGGACCCGTATTTCGAAGGCAGACGTTTCATTTGTCATTCGTTGGCCTCAATGAAATATACAGTTAATATGTCTGTGAACAATGTGGGTTCTATAATTTCACTTTCAACGCCATGAAAAAAACTTATGTGAAAACTCTTTAAGATTTTTTGACACTAATTATTAGGTATTTGTAGATGTCCGGACTTCCATTCTCTAGCAAACATAGGGGTAAAATTGTATCTGAAACATATGGAAATTTAAAACAGTAAATGAATAAGATGGAAAGAAGAAATGAGATCAGTAAGTAGAAAATAAGTTGAACAGCTCAAAAGGTGAATTGAAACTTCATGAAAAGATAATAAATTGAATGAACATTTAAATAGGTAAATAAATTAGATGAGTATACGTACAATCACTCAGTTGGAACGGAGTTGTATACGTTATATATTATTATTTATTAAATAGCAGGTAAAATGAATCAAATTAACAACGTTTGAGAATTATAAAAAAATATATGAACAAAACAAAAATTGAAGGGTTACTAATATAATTGTTATTCATTTCATAACTTTATAAAGAAATAAAAAGCTAACTTTTCACAGGTTGAAGTAAAAATCTATTGAGTAAACGCGTTTCGTAAAACCATTGACTTCATCTTGTACTAAATTATGGTATTACAAAACAATCTATTTATACGAAAAATTGAACATAATAGAGAGGTTCTTAGAGAAACTAAATAACAATATGCACTTCATACAGAGTTATTGGTAGGTACAATGAACACAGGGCCGTATCCAGGGGGGCGCCAGAGGGGGCTGAGCCCCCTCTGGAATTATCGAAGCGCCCTCTAGAAAAGATACCAGAATTATTACAAACCAAAAATGTTTTTATCTGCGTTGAAACATAAAACTACCCTAGTTACAAACAAATCTACCTAACTATAAAACTGACTTGAAATTATTTATTTGTGGCATGTTTTAACCCGCAAAACATGTTGACTTTTTTTATCCTAAAATGAAATAGCGACAAACGAGCGGCTACCATCAATTCACTTATTTTAGGAGTTATTTCATACGTGTTTATATATAAACAATAATATGTACTTTCGGGACTTTTTACTTAAATTACTATTACAATCAAAACCACGATTCTGTTACAAATATCTTTATCTTCATATAAACTGTTCACAAGACATCATTACATCATCATCATCTTTGTCTGTGCTTGAAGTTGTGGATTGATTCTGCTACTGATACATATCAGAATTAAATTTTGCAAGCATAGCTTTGCTAGACTCAAATTATTTACAGCAAATCTCATTTATTTCCAAGTGAGATCTAATAGACACAACTGAATTTAAAATTTTTAGTATCATTTTATTTCGAATTTCACATTTAACAATATTAAATAATGGAAATATTCTCTCCACGAATTAATTGGATGACGTTTATATTCAATGATGAAAGTACATTTTAATTTTTTTTTAATATTTTTTATTTCTATGAGTTTTATTTATTTAGAGTTTTCTCGGAGAGATTTTTCATTTATTATTTTTATTAGAATAAATTTTTTTATATTTCCAAAATGTTTTTCAATTAATATTCGTTTTCCAGTATATACTTCTAGGAAAAAAGACAGAAAAAGCTGTATATTCCTATCTTTTTTTCACGTATACTTATTTTAGTATTACCTATGTAAAAAACAAGCCTCCTCAAGAATTTGTTCGGTCCCCTCTAGAAAGCAGTGCTGGTTACGGCCCTGAATGAACAGATTAAGGAGATAAGAAGGGTTTACTTCAATATGGTCTTTAACTAGGTTTCAGGAAGTTTTATATTTATTGATATATAGGGATTCCCCCAACAGTTAGTTTTGTGGAGACTATTTTCTAACTGTAATATTTTATAATTGTGATTAAAGGTATGGTTTTCTTGAATAAGATGGCACGCATAATTAGAGTCAGTTATAGTAGAATCTATAAATACCAGTACGTTCATCTCTATGAATTTTTGATTTGTTCTTTTTAATCAATTTTCCAATGCTATTGTTGGTTTTATATGAAACTTTGTAGTTTTGTTCATGGAGAAACGATTTCAGGTTGTCGAAAGGTTTGCCCAAGTATGTTAAACTGCTAAATACTGTACTTTTTTAGGATATAAGTGGGTAAACTTCTGAAATTGCCATTTTATATTTTTTCCTCTGACAGCCTTATTTATAATCAATTCTACACTTAAAAATCATGTATAATCTATAATAATACACTGATGTTATACTCATATATCTTCATTTATGTAGAGAATCTTACTCAAATATACAAACACCGGTATTTACCTGACTCTATCATCACCATCCTACTGAATTTGATACACAATTCTTTCAACAACAACGTTTGAGACTGACTGAATGAATAAGAGAGGTTATAAGTATTATGACTCACACGCTCAACAAGTACAGATATACGAATACAACTGATGCGCACACCTAGTAAATCTATCATGATAGCTATATATTTTATGGCCTAGCTTCAATTCGCTGGAGTGTAACTTCGTTCCAATAATTATTTAATAACTGTTAAATGTACATCGTACTCGTACTCATTACATCGATTAAGACCTCTAATGCACACAAATACATCACATCGTGGGTATGTTTAATCACAAGATTCGGATTCATGCGAGGCAATTCGGGCTAACCGACGAAATTAATTTGGCGACAGTTCTACTACGGTCAGGCCCACTTGCTCCAGCCTCCGGTACTTACTAATGGGCCCCGCTTCCCGTGACGATCCTTAACGCAGTCACGGCAGCGGTCGCCGCTGTCAAGAAAGCCTGTTTTAAATCACCCAAAGACTTACTCAACTAGTTCTCTGACCTATTCTGGCCCCTTTCGACTGTTTACAGAGCTGAAACAAAAAGCGAAGGTGGTTTACCACCATTTCCTAGAGGCTGTTGTGAATTAAACCTACCTTTCTTAAGAATAATCGCAAGGGTTAGTTAATTTTCAGCAGGAGTTAATAATAATAATGCGATTTCGTAACTAATGGTTTCTCCCCATTAATGAATACGTTCTGCCATCTGTATAAATTATGACTGGAATTATAAGTCATGATTAAACAAAAAGGGTGGGCAGCAGAGATTCGTCACTAGTGTTTTTCCCTTGATTTTTCGTAATTTCCCTGAAAATAATAGACTATTGCATTGTATCTAAATTCAACAGTAAGGTGCCAGAGAGTTATATGAATCCTGAAACAAGATATTTTTTTAGCTGATATATATATATATCAGCTAAAAAAATATGTTGTTCCAGGATTCATATAACTCTCTGGCACCTTACTGTTGAATTTAGATACAATGCAATAGTCTATTATTTTCAGGGAAATTACGAAAAAATCAAGGGAAAAACACTAGTGACGAATCTCTGCTGCCCACCCTTTTTGTTAATCATACATATATATATATATATATATATATATATATATAATATATATATATATATATATATAATATATATATATATATATATATATATATATTATATATTAAATATATATAGTAAAATCAAATTGTCCACTGTAGACCAGATTTTCACCATTAGACAAATAATGGAGAAATGCTGGGAATTCGACAAAGAACTCCACCAAATATTTATTAATTTCAGACAGGCATTTGACAGAGTACCTAACAAAGTTGTGGCAAGCAATGCAAGTCCTGGGATTCCCAAAAAAACTCATATCGATGACAAAAGTATGTATGGAGGATACGCGATGCAAAGTAAGAGTGGGACAGAGTCTTTCCGACTCCTTCAGTACCAATAATGGTTTCAAACAAGGTGACGCCCTCTCACCTCAACTCTTTAACATAGCATTGGAATATGTAATTAGGAACTCCAATATCGAGAAGCCAACTGCGATCTTCCATCAAGAGGGACTCAGCCTGCTTCTGGCTTTTGCAGATGATGTCGATGTGATTGGCAATAGCAGGATCAACCTCAAAGACTCCTTAATAAAGTTCAAAAAGGAAGCAGAAAGGATAGGCCTCAAAATAAACGAAGACAAGACCAAGTATATGTACCTCAGTAGAAATAATCGGCATCGAGATAGAGTAGGACAAAACTTCTCCATCGGAGACTACAACTTCAAGCGAACAAGACAATTCAAATATCTGGGTACAAGTATGAGTGAAAACAACTACATCACAGAAGAGATAAATAACAGGATACAGGCGGCAAACAGATGCCTTTTTGCGCTTCAAAACCTAATAAAATCTAGAATAATTACCAGGAAAACTAAGCTCAACATATACAAGGCAATTATAAGACCTGTCGCTATATATGGATGTGAGACCTGGCCTGACTAACGGTTGCAAGCGAAGAAGGGCTTAAGGTCTTTGAAAGGAAAGTGCTCAGAAAAATATTTGGTCCAACTAGAGACGAAAATACAGGGCAATACAGAATAAAATCCAACCAAGAACTCAAAGAGCTCCACACGGATACTAGTATAATAAATGAAATAAAGGCCAGGAGGCTACAGTAGGCGGACACATTAAAAGAATGCCAGATGATATAATGGCAAAACTGGTGTGGAAAAAGGTTCCAGGGGGAAAATGTCCATTAGGTGGCCCCCGCCTCAGATGGAGAGACAATATTGAAAAAGACCTAAAAGCCATGAAAATCGAAGATAGCCCCGATCGGATGCTTGATAGAAAAGGATGGAGACGTGTGGTCGAGTCAGCCAAAACCCACCCAAAGTTGTGAAGCCACAGATGATGATGATGATGACGGGCTCCCTTGGTTATTCTTGAGGTAGAACAAATCTGTCAAAGATTGGACAAATTCATTAAAAATATTGGCATCATCAAACTTTGAGTAATGGTGGTGGGGAAGTGAATGAGCAGAAATTGAGTTTAATTGCAGAAGATGTAAAGTTAATCATAAATATTATATGCGAAGTTTATTTAGATGATGTATGAAGCTAGAAAACCGGTTTCTGAATTTAAGATTTAGTTTCATTCTAACTAGTCAGCTTGGGTACTTTCTGTAAATTTTGTATATACAATTATCGGTGATAGGACAAAAAATTTGATACTCCCAAAAGGCACATCCCCTGAATTTAAAATTTTAGCAGTTTATGTGAAACTTATATCAGCATATTAAATTCATTCTATTGGACGGTTCCGAAGATGTTGTTGGAGCACCAAAATCATTTCAGAGGTAATTTATTAGTTTAAATAAGAAATAAAGATGTGCTGTAGTTCAGTTTCAAATGTCTTCTGAAAGATATCGTGAAATTCCTCTAATGAAAAGCATTGATATTTTGAATTGTATTACAACGGTACTGCTGTGCAATTTTACTTTACTTCTTAGATTAAGATTGTCTCTTTATCTTTGAGTATTCTTTATGTTTCAAATTTCAAATGCTGTATTCATATAATATAAACCTTTGAAGTCCATTGAAAAAAGAAATAAAACAAACTTTTTTTGACGAATGATATCTAAAGTTTTGTTTATTGGAATCTTAAAATAAAATGGTTTTTCTATTATTTCTCTTCTAAAATAGTACCCTATTCAATTTTGTTGAACAAAGCAAATTTGTATGAAAATCCCATTTCGGGTAAATAATGAAAGTCGCCGCGCCAATTTCCTTTCTAAAACAATCTGTAACAAATCCAGCGATAGGAGGTCAAACAATTTGTTCCGGGAAAATCGGCTTGGAAAACAAGAAATTCTGGTGAGCATATTTTCTTTGTGCTAAATTTCCGCTCAGCGTGCTTTATTCGATTTCAATTTGTAGGATTTAATTACAAGTTTCCCCGATAATTAATATAAGACGAGCAAACTGAACCCAATTAATACGCAGGCTCCTGACACACATATTTCATTCTAATTTCGACGGATTGGGTACGCGTTATAAGGAAGCATCCGAAATTTAGAAAAGACGGATCAAATTAGTTACGATTAGTAAACGCTCAAATTACGAACTAAGTTGTTTTGCGCTACATTGAAACTCCTTCCCCATAGTTGTCATACTGAAACTTTGAGTGCCTAACAGCATCTTCAGCTTTTCAATTAAATCCGTATAAAGGAATAAGAGCTCACATTACACAAGGCTCGAAGTTCGGAGAGTACTTTTTGATTAAGTTGTACAAAACCTAATATTCCCTCACAATATTATTAATTCATCTGATTAAGATAGCCTTATAATTAAAACAAAACATTCAATAATTTTAAATAAGCTAACTTCACTCTCGTTGGGAGAAGTTAGAGAATATAAAAATATAGACGAGAGGTGTCTTGGGACACCCAGTTCGTTGTGAATTTAAAAAAATCAGAATCAACATACATATTCTT
Organism: Cynegetis impunctata; assembly: GCA_030704885.1. Lineage (NCBI taxonomy): Eukaryota > Metazoa > Arthropoda > Insecta > Coleoptera > Coccinellidae > Cynegetis > Cynegetis impunctata. Next base: position 37,984 of record JARQZK010000159.1, read on the forward strand.
TCTGAAAGGTGCTTTTTCCTGGAGAACCTAGATACTAAACTTAAAATATGAATTCATACACCATTTTAAAGGTTATATTCCCCGCTTATCAATAACGATACGAGCGCCATCTGTTAACTATGTATTCAACTATATCTACAATACCAGTAGATGGGGAGCCATCTATGAATAATTTTTGTAACTGATATGAAGCTGTTCAAATGATTTTCAATTAAACATATCAAATAGCGTGCCAAGATTTTTAAAAACATCAAGTACTTATACATTTACTTATTTCCACATTATATTAACATTTATTATTCGACTACAATATTGTGCGAAATATTCGCACATGTCTCTGAAATTTAAATATTAATAATTCACTCTTGTTCAAAGATTCTATTAAATTCTTGGGAGTCGACATGAATAGTAGATTGAATAGGTGCAATTACATTCATAGAATAAATAAAATACCAATTGGAGCTTTTTTTGAAATAAGTGGGATTAAACTTACCTTACCTATTTCTTCAGTTATTAGTGTATATTACAGTCTTATGTAACCGCTGACAGCAAAGTCACAAATGATGAAGGAGAACACCCATCAAAAATTCAAAATCCTATGGGATGAAACAACCACCTGCAGACTTGCCAGGGAACTTTTAAATTATCCCAATAAAGATGCCGCAATGAATTACCTGTCGATGCCCAGAGGAAAACTACGCAATGTCGTGGGAATTTTAACAGGACACTGCCAACTTCGGAAGCCCTTATTTAATATGGGATTAAGCGACACACCTCTCTGCAGAGGCTGTGAACAGGAAGACGAGACAGTACAGCATGTCCTCTGTGAATGCCCCGCTGTCTTGTCACTCCGAGAATCCATTCTGGGTGAACGGTGGCCAATTTTAGGCACCTTGAGGGAAATCCCCCTAGGTGCAATCACCCTCTTTTTCAAACGACTGGGATGGTTGGGAGCCTAGGCTGGTGATGTTCCCGGGGAGGATGCACAAAGGGCCCAATGGGGCCTAAGTGCTGTGGTCTCGACTGCACTCCCAAAAATACAGAATACAGAATACAGTCTTATGTATATTCATTTGATCTACAATATTCTACTGTGGGGTGGCTGCAGGGCCGTCCTAAGGCGAAACTTGCAAGTGTGCTAGACTCAAATTTGATGCCCCTGCCGGGGGGTCTGGGGGGTATGGAATATTTTGAAATTTAAGGTCCAAAAACACAGTTTTTGTTCACTTTTTGCGTATATATACATATAAATATATATATATATATATATATATATATATATATATATATATATATATATATATATATATATATATATATATATATATATGAAATTGAATTTTTGGTGCCAAGCATCATATAAAGTCATGAAACTATCTTGGTCTCAGGTCGAACTTTGCTAATCGCACCCATTTTGATAAGCAGGATTGCAAAGTGAAAAGCTGCTAATAATCAAACAAGAACTAACGTACCTATATTAGTGGAAATAAGAGAATATACCCGAAAAATTTGTGAATGAGAATGTGAGAAGAAATTCGGAAGAAGTTTAGGTAGGTACCATGATTTTCAGAGAGGTAAAAATAGAATTATAGAAACAAGGAAAGTACAAAAAACAAAGAGGACTGTGTATTGGAATAATTGTAAAAAATGATTGAAAAAAATCCAAAACTAAAACAAAAACCATATTGAATGTTAATGAAATATGAAGATAAGGAAAATAATGTGAAGAAAAACTAATTATTCAATCGACACATAAAAAAATTGAATAAAGTAAAATAAAATTAATTAGGTATCCAAAAAATGGAGACGAGCTTGTTCAATACTTTCATATTACTATGTAACTTATATCTTTAATATTGGAAATGTTATATGAAATTACCACTAACTTTACAAATGAGCGATGGATGAATGCTTTCATATATGGTGTGTACGTTTCATAGAAACGAAAAAAAAACTCTTTCGCAGCGATCTGCATTAAAATAGCAGGTGTTCATAACGTATCTAGTTTAAAAAATATATTTCCAAATTTTAAAAAAATGCGCTCTCTAATGTGTAAACAATATTTATTTCCTCCCCGGGAGATCAACCCCCAACCAATTCGTACCAAAACCAATCACATCCAAGGTATACGAAACTACGTACTATGATTCTATAAAATTGCGCCCTTTATCGTGTGAACAAGATTGATTTCCTCCCCCGCGGGGTCAATCCTCCAACCAATTTATATAGAAATGAATAGCATTTAAGATATCGTACGAGAATATCTATCTACAAAGTTTCAACTCTATGGTACCAAAATTGCGCCTTCCATCGTGTAAACAGGATTTATTTCCCTGGGGGGTCAACCCCACAACCACTTCGCATTGAAAGCTATTCCATTCAATATATTATACGAAACTACCTACCCATAAACTTTCAATCCTATTGCTCCAAAATAACGCCCTTTATCATGTGAACAAGATTTATTTCTTCCCCCAGGAGGCCAACCCTCAACCAATTCGAACCAAAACCTATCCCGTTCAAGATATCGTACAAAAATACCTAGATACAAATTTTCAACCCTATTGCTACAAAATTGCGACGTTTATCGTTTAAATAAGAATTATTTTTCCCCCAGGGGGGTCAACCCCCCAACCAATTCGAACCAAAAACAATATCATCCAAGATATCGTACGAAACTACTTAATTACAAACTTTCAACTATATTGCTTCAAAATTGCGCTCGTTATCGTATAAACAAGATTTATTTTTCCCCTAGGGGGTCAACTCCCCAACTAATTCGAACCAAAAACAATCACATCCAAGAAATCATACGAAGCTACCTATTTACAAACTTTCAACCCTATTGCTTCAAAATTGCGGCCGTTATCGTATGAACAATATTTATTTTCCCCCAGGGGAGTCAACTCCCCAACAAATTCGAACAAAAAACAATCCCATCCAAGATATTATGCGAAACTACCTATTTACAAACCTTCAACCCAATTGAATCAAAATTGCTCCCGTTATCGTGTAAACAAGATTTATTTTGCCCCCAGGGGGTCAATTCCCCAACAAATTCGAACCAAAAACAATCCCATCCAGGATATCGAACGAAGCCACCTATTTACAAACTTTCAACCCTATTGCTTCAAAATTGCGCCCGTTATCGTGTAAACAACGCTAAATACATACGAACAACATATATATATATATATATATATATATATATATATATATATATATATATATATATATATATATATATATATATAAAATTAATTTTTTTTTACAAAAATTGGTCAATTTAATGCCCCTCCAAAAGGCTTGAGTGTGCGTCTGCATACTTCGCACACCCCTTAGGCCGGCCCTGGGTGGCTGCATTATTGTAAATATAGTATTTGTGAGTCAGAAACGAATAATTCGCCTGATGTTCAATATTTATCCTCGAATATATTGTTAATTTTTATCGAAAATGATATCCTCACTCTATCTTTTTTATTTATTGATAAATGCTTATTATACATGTAAAAAAATAAATATTATTTTGTCAAACTGAATTGCAATCATGACTATGTATCAGAAACACTGAAACGCTCTGTATTCCTTAGCATAGAACAACAAAATTTGAATACTCACGTTCCTATCAAGGTATTACATTTTTTAATGAGTTGCCATCAACTATGAATTCGCAGAATATTCGTTTGTTTAAAAAGGGAGTTATATCGTTACTTTTGTCAAAAAGGTATTATAGGGGGTATTTTAATTCAAACTTTCATTCTGTTAATTATGATTTATATCTAACAATGTAGAACAATTATTGTCTATAAGAATTAGTGTCTCGACTGTAATTTATGAAAAAAAACTTTGTTTCAAAATTGTCTCATATATAAATTGACAATTTTTCTAAAAATTTCAGTTCGAGGAGTTTTATTTTAAAGTTAATAAATACCCAATATCGAAAAAATTTAGTTGTTATTAAATGTTCAATTTTTAATTATGATATTCTATTGGGAAACGTTTTTCCAGTACCCAAGAAGAATAATGTTGGTTTTATATGGATCTTTATATTCGATAAAACTTTGATACATAATTTTCATCTTCTGAAAATAATATTCAAATTCATTTTTCCAATATTCGATAGTTCAAATTATATTTATTGAAGTATATCTCACCTAGATATATATTTTTCGTATAAATAAATTCATATTTAATATCGCATGCTCATAATAGAATAATTCAAAAAATTCTGGACGTGAGAATTCATTTCTAAACAAAGAACTTGTCGACATATCCAATATAATATCAATAACGTAGCAATTTCGATTAGAGCAAACAACCTAGGGCTAGATAGGTCTAATTATACAATCAAATGACAATTGAAATTGGCCCGCAGTGGATATTGACATATCAAAACAATATTGTAGGCTGTTTTAATCATAATTCATTTACAATGGAGTATTCGTCGATTCACAATTAGCTATCAACCATTGATTCAGCCAAACCAGGCTCTGACTGGATAAAGTTCTAGACATCAGAAGCGATACAGAATTGTCATTCAAAATGTTTTTAGTTTCGTATTTTCTAATTCGTATATATTCGACTCATAACGGCTGATGGAGGCAGTACTTTGTGATTTTTGTGACCAATATGAGTAATATTGTTTTTCCGCAAACGTCAAAAAATTCCGACTTTTTTAACCTCAGTTCCCAATGTTGAAATTTTACAGACGTCATTTTGTCTTAACTTTTTCGTCCGGCCGTGATCGTACAAAAAGTACACTTTTTTGTACGTTCCGAATACGACATAATGTAATCTGTAAGAAAAATTTCCTATTTTTTAATACAAGTCATTTCTTAATACTGGGGTACTTACCAAATCCGCACAGTCCTATAAGAGCCCTTTCAGACTTGGATACTGTATCCGAGATACGCGTATCCCAGATACAGAAAATACATGCGTTTATATGTACGTTTTCACACTGCATTCAGCACAGCATACCGTATCGCGATACTAAATTTCTGAATCTCGCTCATTCAGCCGCCGGCGACAGTATCCGAATCCGGGATACCGAATTATCATTGTGGCTTATGGAGCTGTTCAGACTTGCATACTTTTGCGATTCAAAAAGCACAATAGCATAGGTGTACAATATTTTTATTATTTATTAGTAAAAGTGAAGTGGAATAGAACGGTTTTCTTATTCTTCTTGATGATTCCATTTTTCAAAATATTATGAAGTTCTTCAAAAGATTCTATTATTCGATAATTATTAAAAAACATTGTTCGATCTTGTAGTAATTCTTGGTGAAGAAGGTTATAAATTCCTTTAGTTTCCCTTAATAATATTAATAATAGGATGAACCCACATAGTTCGTCTCCTTTTCATTTTTTTCTTTTTGTTTATAATATCATCAATACTGAAGATAGTTTATTATGCAAATTTCCAATCAATGCTTTCCTATGGAATTATATTCTGGGGTGATAACACACGCACTGAATGTCTGTTTGTGTCTCAGAAGTTGGGAGTAAGAAGTATTTTCAATATGAAATATAGAGATTCTTGTAGAGGAGTCTTCAAACGTAACAAACTGCTGACACTGACGGGACTTTATGTTTTCAGAAGGTTGATGTTTGTGCAGAAGCATAAAGAACTTTTTGAAAAATTTGAAAACCTAAATAATACCAGAAGGGTTCTTCCATATCTGTATCCAAGTTGCTTGTTGTCTCTCACTCAGAGTAACTGTTGCTACATGTGTATGAAGTTATATAATGCAATTCCAAAGCGATACAAAATCTCTCAAAGTTCAAGAATTTTCGAGAAGAAGATCTACAATTTAATCCGGGACTGTGAACCGTACACCTTGAAAGAATTTTTAGAATGTTGTACTATCCGGGATTGATTTTGTTTCTTTTGTTACCTAGTTTAAGTCAGTGTATGTGTTATATTCATTTTGATCTATATTACATTTGATCTATGTTAATTGTTTGATCTATTTGTTTGATAACGATGTTCTATTTATTATACTGTAGTATAATTATTTTTGAATTGAATAAATTATTATTTTTATTATTATTATTATATACCACAGCATAGCGCACTCTTCAATGTCCATTTCATAAAAAGCACCGTACAGCACTGATATTGTACTGATAAAATTTATTTACAAAACTATATTCTAACAAAAGTATCTTGACTGTATCTGGCCTAAATTCTGTATCTCCCATACAGTATCTTGGATACAGTATCCTAGTCTGAAAGGGCTCTAGTGCTTAGATAAGTGACTTTAAGAGCCCTTTCAGACTTGGATACTGTATCCGAGATACGCGTATCCCAGATACAGAAAATACATGCGTTTATATGTACGTTTTCACACTGCATTCAGCACAGCATACCGTATCGCGATACTAAATTTATGAATCTCGCTCATTCAGCCGCCGGCGACAGTATCCGAATCCGGGATACCGAATTATCATTGTGGCTTATGGACCTGTTCAGACTTGCATACTTTTGCGATTCAAAAAGCACAATAGCATAGGTGTACAATATTTTTATTATTTATTAGTAGAAGTGAAGTGGAATAGAACGGTTTTTCGATTGTACCATGGAGAATAAAGTTTTTGATAACGAGAAATTTATAAGTTTGGTAGAACTGAATTCTTGTATATGGGATACAAGTAATGAAAATCATTTCGACAGAAATATAAAACAAAAATGTTGGGTGGAAATTACCAAACAGATGTGTGAAAATTTTGAAGAAATGACAATTGTTCAAGAAAATGAATATGGTAGGTATATTTATAAAAGTAATTATACAGTGCATTCAAAAAGGAATGCATAAATTCATTAGCTAAATAAATCAAATTATTATATCATTAAAAATTCTCGAAACAAGACGATTATTTGTCGAAAGCTTACTAATTTTCACAATAATCATCTCAAGATGGATAACAAAAATTAAATGAAATATTTCAATAATATTGTTTATTAGTGATGAATAATGAGTTTATTCGTTAATTTATATTGCTTTTAAGTTTTTACGGATTGCAGTGAAAACCCTTTAGATAAGTGAATTGATGTTTAATTTGTATTAATAAGTGCACTACTATCTAGTAACTGTTCGCAAACTATCAAGTAAATTGTAAGTTACGGAAATAAATTATACATGGTACACTGTAGTTAGGGCCCAGAAATATAATATACCACAGCATAGCGCACTCTTCAATGTCCATTTCATAAAAAGCACCGTACAGCACTGTTATTGTACTGATAAAATTTATTTACAAAACTATATTCTTACAAAAGTATCTTGACTGTATCTGGCCTAAATTCTGTATCTCGCATACAGTATCTCGGATACAGTATCCTAGTCTGAAAGGGCTCTAAATGTTTGTGACAATTAATTTGTTGACTTGTCAAATTTGTGTTGCCTTGACATCTACAAATTCAGTAAGCAAAGCAATCTAATTTTACGTTTCTCCACATATAATCCTTTTTAAAAATATCATCTAATTCTATCGTTCAAACGCCATTTGCGGAAAAAATCGCATGTCTTATTCGGAGAAAAGCACTTTTTATGGCTCGACTAAAATTGTCGGCTGAACGCAGTGAGGCCTAACCATTTAAACTCGCCACAGAAAGTATCACTTTTACTTCTAATAAAACAATATACTTTTTTTGTCAAAGAAATAGATAGGACAATGCAAAAATACATTTTACTGGAACACGAAATTGGTAGATAGAAGTCCTAAAAAGCAACAACATCCAGAAGATATTTGAGTAATCCTGAAGATTTGTTTTGTTTTAACTTATTACTACATTATATTTGTTACCTTAATAACATAAAAATTGAAAATAGTTTGTACTTGTATGGAAAAATGGACAATCATATATAAAACCTGTGACCCGCTATTCTATTAGTTTTGGTATTTTTTTTACCGCACTTGATGCCCTAAATCTCAGTTCTATAATTCACAGTGTCACATGTCTGTGAAATACGATATATATCTAGAAATGGACTCCACACTACTTGATATCTTCCATGATATACAGAAAAATATAACATTAACTAATACCGTCAAAAAGGGATTTTCATTGGCCGACAATAAATGAACTGACTAATGTTTTAACAAAAGTTTTGAGATCTTATAAAGTGAAGATAGCCAAAAGGTGTACATTTCAAAGGTATAAGATGTTGAGTACATAATATGGTTCGTTGCTCAGTGTATAAATTAAAATTTATAGCAAAACCTCAAAACAGACAAGAGACTATTTGGCTCTTGCACCGCATATTTTAAACTAAGTTTAATGATAAACGGAGTTTAATTTGACATTTTCGCTAGTCGAATATCAAATTAAACTCGGTTTATCATTAAACTTAGTTTAATAATATGCGGTGCAAGAGCCTATAACACATAAAGAAAAAACAAAAAGAAATTCGCAGTGACACAAATCATCGAATGAATTTAGTAAATGTCAGAATTTTATATATGGAAAAGAACTTACAGAGGAGAGCATTTCTAAAGATGTAGGTATCATATTTAACAGACAAGGAACACTGTATGTCATTCGACATAAATTACAGTATTGAATAGACCAAACTAAGGAAACCAAATAGACGCTTAATGTCAATGGTTTGTTATATACTGACGAAGGCAAATACGCCGAAACGTTTATTTATATAGAATAAATTAATTTTACTACGTAACCTACAACCACTTCAAAGATAAACATATAGAAGACTAGGTAACAATAATTCAAATTATATATATATATATATATATATATATATATATATATATATATATATATATATATATATATACCACATGCGAACCGAACAGTTTGATGTCAGTTACAATAGAGACGTGATGAAGCAATGAAGTTGCCAATGAAACGGATTTTACTAATTTATATTAATGTTGAGTATTTGTGAAGGTTTTGTATATTTGTCGTGTCCGTTTGAGAAAAATTTTAGAAAAGTGTAAATGTCATAGTGAAGATTTCCTTTTTTGGTAAGTTTTTTTTTTTTTCAAAAAAATAATCACCTGTCCGTAATTTTAAAAATGCAATTTTTCTGTTCCCGTAGATTAAAGTAATTCCAAACTGAAGAAGACTACATATGTTGGTCGAAAAGTTTTAATATAATATAAACAAAAAATTTATGGAGTTTTAACAACCAATGTTGAACCAATATTCCCAAGAAATATCAATGTCCTAGAATATAGTGAAACGGTTCAAGAAATTTGAAAATTTTCAAGAATATATATATATATATATATATAACAAAAAAAGAAAGCTTTGTACCTCATTTCAAGCATAATGCACGCACGTAGGAGTGTGACATTTAACATAGCTGAAGTTTATATGAAGAAAAGGAATGCATATACCTGAAATTGATACATAATATGTATTACAAATACATTAAATTATTTATTATTATTTGAATATTTTCTTTATCAAAAATTACCATTCTATATACGCATAACTTTCGACTTATGCATTTATTTTGTATTATTTTCAGTAACAGTACCATTAAATATGTTTTGAATAAAAAAAAATTTTTTGTCTATAAAAATTTATTTGTTACAATCATTACGATCAGTCGTAATTAAATTGGCCACTGCGGCTCTGAACTAATATAACCTATTACCCTTAGGCTAAATCGATATATATGGAAAATGTCGAGGGGAAATATTCCACTGTTTCAAAATTTCATAGATGCAGCATACTAATAATTTTCCCATATTTCGTTACGGGTCGGACGATATAGCTCGGTCATTTTTAATTTATGTAAACATGCTATATGATTCAATTTCGCATATACCGATATTTCCCTGCAAAGTATATTGATTTCTACCTGAAAATGAAAAATTTGTTTATAGACCATGAAATTGAAAAATAGCACTAAAAAAGATACTGTTTCAATTGCATTTGTTTGCAAAAAATTTTTCTATATCAGGTAACATAGTGAATTGATTGAAAAACGATTGATTTTTCTAATTCAGATTTCAGAACATTTCAATTGTTATTATTTTGAATATTTTATTGGTTTGATAATTTGCGATCGCGTATATTGCTTTGCACATATTGTGATACATTTATTATCAGAAGGTATATTTTTTCTCTCGATTATATTAGTAAAATAATTACATATATATATATATATATATATATATATATATATATATATATATATATATATATATATATATATATATATATATATATATATATATATATATATATATATATATATATATATATAGATATATATATATATATATATATATATATATATATATACATAAACAGATTTATTGAAGAATTAACAAATTTCGTTTTCGTTTTTTTCTCAAACTATGTAAGAAATAGAAATAAACCACAGGCCATTTTCAATTAATCATTTGGTATACAGTAGGCAATATCTATGAATATAAAATATCTTGAAATGGAATAACTGAATTACTAGGCCAAGCTACAGAGATTTAGAGTGAGCATTTTGTGCAAAAAGTGTTAGAAAAAAACCAGCTCCGCCATTGTTTGTCAAATAGTTCCACATGATATAGTGATATGTTTTTCACTCGACTTTATTATTTATATCTTTGTTATTAAAAATTTTATGCAAAAAATCAAAAATGCAAAAATGAAAAGACGAAAAAAATGAGAGTTCGGACGACTCAATCAGACCCTCAGTCTAAGGGAAAATTGGAAAAAACCGGCCAAAATGCAGGTTTTTCAAAAGTTCATAACTCGGACATTTTTTGAGTTGTAGCGTAGATCCTCCGGCCAGTATTAGCTATTGATATGAACTTCATTTTTGCGAAGATCAGGAACTGTCCGATGCATAGTTTTTGATCTGTGGCCATTTGATTATGTTACTATGCAATTTTCCAGCAGACCTGAATGCGACAGGTATGGTCCGATTTCAATTTACTAAAATGATTTTGAAAGTAGAATTCTCATAGTTCAAAACGTTCATCTTGGTTTTTCATAAAAACGCTGAGAAATATGTTGAAAATAAAGCTGAACATGACAAAAAACGGCCGAGCGCGTAAGAGTAGTTGAAGAGTGGGGGTTTACAATTATTATCTGACAACGTTTAGAAATTACTGTCACGTTCAAAATGCCGACGCTTTCGAATGTCATACTTCTCCTTGCCTGCTGCTCTACCCCCACTCTTCAACTACTCTTACGCGCTCGGCCGTTTTTCGTCATGTTCAGCTTTATTTTTAACATATTTCTCAGCGTTTTTATGGAAAACCAAGATGATCGTTTTGAACTATGAGAATTCTACTTTCAAAATCTTTTTAGTAAACTGAAATCAGACCATATCTGTCGCATTCAGGTCTGCTGGAAAATTGCATAGTAACATAATCAAATGGCCACAGATCAAAAACTATGCATCGGACAGTTCCTGCTCTTCGCAAAAATGAAGTTTATATTGATAAATAATACCAACCGAAGGATCTACGCTACAACTCAAAAAATAACCGAGTTATCAACTTTTGAAAAAACTGCATTTTGGACGGTTTTTTCCAATTTTCCCTTAGACTAAGGGTCTGATCGAGTCGTCCGACCTCTCATTTTTTTTGTCTTTTCATTTTCTACAATAAGTCTATTGACATCATCACGATTTCTCTGATAGTTTCAATTTTATAGGCAAAAACCTAAAAAAAACGCGATTTTTTGCCTAAAATTGTTAATAATAAAGACATAAATAATAAAGTCGAGTGAAAAACATATACGTTATATCTATTGTTACCAAACATAAACTATTCGTCATATTTTATGTGTTTACTATTCTTTGAAATTTTATCATTGAATCATACAAAACTAATTTTAATTTCTTGTAGTCTCTATTGTTCAATTCAATATAAGATATTATTGTTTTATAGATTTTATCCTGAATTTATCCAACAATTTTCGAAGTTGTGTAAAAGGTTGCTTATCTATACGATGATTAGTATGAAGTAGGTACCTTCACTTACCTAACGTTTATATCCAAATTCTAGGTAGTTTTTATATAATTTTTTTTCAACAATGAAGTACCAATGTTTCAACTCAACAGGGATAATAATCTCTACTACCTTTTCGTTTTCGAAACTATTTCGATCCATTCGGGGATCCTGTAGCTGTATCCTTCTGATGGAGAAACTAGAACGTTCCATGAAAGCCTAAAACTCATATATTAGGCAAATGGGAAAAGTTCCACAATTTCCTAACAATTTCAGCTCCAGTGAGCAACTGCTCCAAATATTATTTACAGAATTCTTTTGAACTCATTACCTAAGTTTGATAACTTCGTATCAAACAGCGCAATGCCTACCCATCTGATTGTTGAATATAATCCATTTCTATGGAGAATATCCTTCAAAAACTTTGTTTTCAAAATGCATTATCCATCTAAAAGATTTCGTACTCTTTTTCCATCAGAAATTATGCATAAGCTTTTTAGAAACATTATCTGGATTATTAGCATAGATGTTTCAAATCTTTGTTCTTTCTAACTTTGTAAATAATATTCAATATTTTGGATTGATTGGGCCGATACTTGGTGTAAATTAATAAACATATCAAAACAATGGTTAAAAATAACAATTTACACATTTATTATAAGAAATAATGCATGACGCACGTTTCGGTGGAACTTCACCTTCTTCAGATGCTAATGGCAAAAAAAGTTTGCAATTAGCATCTAAAGAAGGTGAAGTTCCACCGAAACGTGCGTCATGCGTTATTTCTTATAATAAATGTGTAAATTGTTATTTTTAACCATTGTTTTAAAATATTCAATATGTTTAAAGGGATATTTAATTATTAACTATTCAATACTATTTTGTATCTATTGAGTTATTCTTGAAGTCGAGTTTAGTTGATTCTCAAACGATTTGATATAATTTCGCAAGTGAATATTACAGACAGCATAGGTTGTTTCTACCATTGAAAATGATTTCAATAGAGAGCTAGTTTATGGAATAATTTTTCTGTAAATATTTCTTAGTATGACTCTCTTTCTAAGTTGCATTATGAGGAGAGTAAAAACCAATGGCCAAAAAATTTTCCTTGTTCAAATGTGTGAATTTTCATTGAGATCCTTCAACAATTTTAATTCTCTGATTTTTAAACAATTTTCTGTCGTTTTTGGAAATTTTTGAAAGATTCAAATTTCATATTTTTGTCTAATCTTCAAGTGATTCAGGTCTCTTCTTCGAAATTGGGTAAGTTTGATTTTCATACACTCTTCTACGAAGACCATGTGTAGTTTTTATGCTAGATATTCATTTCAAGAAATGTCAGATAATTCAGTAAGAACATATCGAACTCACCTTTAAAAAAGCTTCGAAAAAGGTTCAGTTCTAGATAGCTAGATTACCGAATGATTTTGAAACATATTTTAGTATCAATCCTTTATAAGACTGATTATTTTCCAAGGAACGTCTGACAGGAATTCATTGACAAAAGCTATACCCTTGTTACTAATTCATACACGTGTACTGTATACCATTCAATAAATCAAACAGGAACCCAAGAGTATGCAAACACCATTTTCGATATATACATATACGCCGGCGCGTTCATATTTTTCAACGTTATCTTGGGAAAATGCTCACAAACAACTTGTCGAAAGTCTAGACCGTAACGCGCTAGAGGGTGAAAATGTTCAAGTCACCCCGATCTTTCGTTCTGTGCACACACTCATTATCTAGCTGTTGTTACTTACTTGTTACGAATTAGCCTAGGGCTACGTAATGACGAAGAGTGAAGTTTGCTTTTAGGGGTAACACAATACCTTCACGGAGCGATGTTACTCGTTTCTAATGTTAATATGAGGTACGTCAGTAAACGACGCTTGCTGATTTTGGTTAGAAGGGGTTCTCATGATGTAATAATTAGTCATATGATAGCACGCAACATTTTGTTAAAGTGGTTTAGATATCACGAAAATATACTTTTTTAATTAAACTCACTCTCTTAATCGCCACATTTTGTATAAATATATTAAGGCTGGTTAAGGTTTTTATTGTCATGTCGAATCAAATTCCTATATCAGGTTGGATGTATTTAATGATTATACATTTCTTTCATATTGACAAAATAAGTCCCTGTAAATTTCGCACTGAAATGTTATACTTAAGAATTCCCTAGTTAAAATCCAATCCTAATGCTTACATATAATTCGAAAACCAACTAAACGAAAAATTGAGAAATCATTGAAAAAATTGAATATTTTCTGACAATTACACACTTTCAAATGAAGGGAACCGACTGGGAAAATATCCCCTCCTTGGAATAGATCACATTTAAAGTATAGTTCAATTACAAAAAAAAAGATGTGTTCCAATATCTAGTTTCTTTGAAAATTTATTCTAATGATAGATTCCACATATTTTATAAAAGTTTTCCTGGAATTTTTTTATATACACTGAAATTATATGATAGTTTTCAATATTATTGTTCACTTAGTTGAAAGTGAATGAATATCAAGTATTAATTATTATTGATTACTTTTGTATATTGCCAAAATAAGTTACTTTATATTTTGAGTTTTGACTTGTAGGAGATGACCTAACTGACTGAAATTGCAATATGTTTTATTCGCGTAATATTGAACTAATATATCGATGGTACGTGATAACTCATGCTATAGTCTTGACTTAAACTATCTTATTAAAAATATTGGATTGATGTGTTGTCTTCTATAGATAAAGTTCTTCTTTTTGAAGATGTTGGTATTGTCTTCTATAGATATAGTTGCTCTTTTCAAAGATATTGGAATCCTTGAAGTATATTATAATTATGAATTCAATCGGCGTACTGGTTTCAAACATATGTTCATCTTGAGAATATATTATTATTATATATATATATATATATATATATATATATATATATATATATATATATATATATATATATATATATATATATATATAAATATATATATATATATATATATATATATATACTAGCTGACCCGGCAAACGTTGTTCTGCCATATAAATTATATCTGCCGATGTATATCTACCTATCTAACTATATATCTATCTATCTAGATAGTTATCTATCTTTCTATCTATCTAACTATCTATCTATCTATCATTCTATCTATCTATCTATCTATCTATCTATCTATCTATCTATCTATCTATCTATCTGTCTATCTATCTGTCTATCTATCTGCATATCTATCTATCAATTTATCTGACCGGGCAAACGTTCTGCCATATAAATTATTTTTATCTATCTTTCTATCTATTCATCTATCTGCCGATGTATATCTACCTACCTATCTATCTATCTATCAAAAATGTTAATCATTGGGAGTATGAAAAATATATTACGACCTATTCTCAAACCGACTATAGTAGAAGGTCTGCACCTAGAGCCATTAAAAATGATTGATGATGACAGCTCAAGGTCATAAATCATGGCCGGTCTATTGTTATACATTACAGTTCCAGGAAGTCGTAAATCATGGCTATTGTTATACATGACAGGTGTTCCTATTGTTAGGGCAGGTGTTCCTTTTGTTATGTGCAGTCTATTGTTATACCCGATCTATTGTTAGACCAGCTCTATTGTTTGGGGCAGATGTGAGGGCAGGACCGTATTAACTAATGATTGAGGGTCGTGAGAATTGAATTTTTCTTCACAAATTTAGACCAAAATTCGTAAATCGTATGAAATCCACCCCTGACATTAGATAAGTTATTCAACGGGTGCAGGTATTTCTAAGAAAACACACACAAAAGGTTGACGCGAATATCTCTTTACAAAATCGTATGAATTCATAGAAATCCATCGCTAGCATTAGATAAATTATTCGACATAGGTGGGTAGGTATTTCTTTTACAAAATCTAGGGAGCCGTGTGATTTCATACCTTATGATATTACTTACGAGCATATAAGGATTGTCAAATATCAAACTCTCATTTATAATAATAAATTTCACACAGTTCTATGTTCAATCAAATCTCTTTAGATGTAATCACGAACAAAAATCTGAAATTTCATAAAACCTATTAGGTAATTATATGAATATAAATAATTAAATGAATTTATGATTCCTGGATACCCTTTACTAATGATTTGTACATATATTCAATTTGGTGAGATTGAATAATTTATTGAACTTTTGTCATATTTTTTTATGGAAGAACAAAATAACTTAAGTAACTCTTTTCCTATAAAATGCATGAAATCCACCAGATCAATCAAATTTTATTTCTTTGATTGGACAGAATGCGAAATTTTTTATTATAGATCGCATATTTTCTTTTTTCTGTTTAATTTTATGTATACCACAAGCTTCAATTTGAAGCGTAGATAAAAAAAATGTCATTTACCTGGAATGAAAAAATATTTTTCCTTTAAATATTCTACAGATGTAATTACGAACAAAGATCAGAAATTTCACAGAACTTATTAGGTATTATATGAATAAAAATCATTTATTGAATATATGATTCCTGCATTCGAATATAAATAATTAATTGAATTTATGATTCCTGGATACCTTTTACTAATGAGTTGTACGTATATACAATTTGGTGAGATTGAATAATTTATTAAACTTTTGTCATATAAGATTCACGAATTTTTTTATGGAAGAACAAAATAACTTAAGTAACTCTTTTTCTATAAAATGCATGAAATTCATCAGATCAATCAGATTTTATTTCTTTGATTGGACAGAATGCGAAATTTTTTATTATAGAGCGCATATTTTCTTTTTCTGTTTAATTTTATGTATACCACAAGCTTCAATTTGAAGCGTAGATAAAAAAAAATGTCATTTACCAGGAATAAAAAAATATTTTTCCTTTAAATATAAAAAATGTCATTTACCTGGAATGAAAAAATATTTTTCCTTTAAATAATCAAAACAAAAGTTTAATTATTCTCTCTCTTAGTTGGAAATATCAAAATATTTCTAAAACTTCATCTATGTAAATGAAACTAAATTCACTTTATCTTTTAACAACCGGGATTACACAATTACATCCAACGAAATTAATTTCTGGTCTCCCTAACTGAAATAAAGATATCCGTTAATTATAAACATACAATACAATAGTACCTAGTCCTCCAAAATGAAATTGATGCATTACATATTGCTTTAATCATTTATATTGGCCAAACCAATCAATAGAAATTAGAAAAAACTTATTGAATCAAATCTTTACAGATGTAATTACGAACAAAGATCAGAGAATACTTATTAGGTATTATATGAATAAAAATAATTTATTGAATAAATGATTTGTCCATGCATTCAATTTGGTGAACATCGAAATTGAATAACTTATGCAATTTTCATAAGATTCATGAAATTTTTTATGGAAGAACAAAATAACTTAGGGAACTTTACTACAGAAAATTTATTTATCTAATCACAAACTTTTTTATTTGAAACACTAAATTATTAAAAAAATGTGATTTGAAAATTCATTCAAATGCATTATAACAGGTCTCTCATACTAGGGGAAAAAAAGCGTACACGTATAAATTTTTAAAAAACCTAAATCCCATGTGTGATAAATCAGTTGTATATATCGTATATTATTACGATGAATGACGGACAGCTTTTTGAATAAGAAAAACTTTTCATATGAAATATAGACAAAACCTCCTAGTGTTTAAAAATTATGATACTAATACGATCAATATTATATAAATAAATTGATAGGAAGTTAAGTATTATGTATTTAATTCAACTTAGATTATAAATTATAACCCATACTTTGTATGAAGTAGTAATAAAGTTAAATTATTAATTCATTCTATTAATTCATTCTATTATTCTACATTGAAAATTTAATAATTTTATAATTGTATGCATACTTTTAAACAATCACATACCTTGCCATGCCAAAAAAAAGCCCACACACATCTATACTAAACGGATAAAATTGTTATTGAATATATGATTCATGCATTCATTGTATAAATGATTTGTCCAGGCATTCAATTTGGTGAACATCGAAATTAAATAACTTATGCAATTTTTATAAGATTCATGAAATTTTTTCATGAATATCATCTGGAATATTTAATTTTTTTGTAAAAACACGCTCGTACAATACGTTTTGAATAGGATTTGCATATCCTACCTCTCTTGTGGGTGTCTACGTAGCCAAATTTCAAGTTAATCGGGTGTATAATATATATATATATATATATATATATATATATATATATATATATATATATATATATATATATATATATATATATATATGTTAACGGTATCCCTATACACCCCCTTTACGCTCCCCATCATTGATGTAAATATCGTATATTATTACGATGAACGACGGTCAGCTTTTTGAATAAGAAAAACTTTTCATATAAAATATAGACAAAATCTCCTAGTGTTTAAAAATTATGATGCTAATACGATTCTTTAGAATGTTTCACTGTAGAAATAGAAAGAAATAATAATAACACTGTCTTGAAATTGCATATTGGTTTGAAATATGGAATAAGAGATTGCTTTTCAAATATAAATAATAGTATTCGACTTTAGAACTATGCAAATGAAAAACGCTATATAAAATATCGAACGAACATAAATGTTAAACTTTTTCATATAGGTAAGAAACCCACATTACTTTACTTTCCACGACCCCCACCATTCCTCCATGCTTACCTGTTATTGTGCAATCTCCGAAAATTACCGAAGAAACCCGAACTAATGTCCACGATTGTTGTGAATAAAAGCGTCTAAAATATTAGAAATAAAGATATCCGGTAATTATAAACATATAATAGTACCTAGTCCTCCAAAATGAAATTGATGCAATTCATATTGCTTTAATCATTTATATTGGCCAAACTCATAAACTTATCAATCAAAACTGTTATTCAATCAAATCTTTTTAGATGTAATTACGAACAAAAATCTGAAATTTCATAAAACCTATTAGGAAATTATATGAATATAAATAATTAATTGAATTTATGATTCCTGGTTACCTTTTACTAATGATTTGTATATTCAATTTGGTGAGATTGAATAATTTATTGAACTTTTGTCATATAAGATTCACAAATTTTTTTATGGAAGAACAAAATAACTTAAGTAACTATTTTCCTATAAAATGCATGAAATTCATCAGATCCATCAGATTTTATTTCTTTGATTGGGCAGAATGCGAAATTTTTTATTATAGATCTCATATTTTCTTTTTTTCTGTTTAATTTTATGTATACATTTGTACATATATTCAATTTGGTGAGATTGAATAATTTATTGAACTTTTTTTCATATAAGATTCACAAATTTTTTTATGGAAGAACAAAATAACTTAAGTAACTCTTTTCCTATAAAATGCATGAAATTCATCAGATCAATCAGATTTTATTTCTTTGATTAGACAGAATGCGAAATTTTTTATTATAGATCTCATATTTTCTTTTTTAGACAAAACCTCCTAGTGTTTAAAAATTATGATACTAATACGATCAACATTATATAAATAAATTGATAGGAAGTTAAGTATTATGTATTTAATTCAACTTAGATTATAAATTATAACCCATACTTTGTATGAAGTAGTAATAAAGTTAAATTATTAATCCATTCTATTATTCTACATTGAAAATTTAATAATTTTATAATTGTATGCATACTTATAAACAATCACATACCTTGTCATGTCAAAAAAATCCCACACACATCTATACTAAACGGATAAAATTGTTATTGAATATATGAGTCCTACATTCATCGTATAAATGATTTGTCCATGCATTCAATTTGGTGAACATCGAAATTAAATAACTTATGCAATTTTTATAAGATTCATGAAGAACAAAATAACTTAGGGAACTTTATTACAGAAAATTTATTTATCTAATTACAAACCTTTTTATTTGAAACACTAAATTATTTTAAAAAAATGTCAAATATTAGGAGTAAATAAAACGTAGACGCTAAATGTATACGATTGATGAATATCTTAAAATCATAACATTACTAGAAATACTGTTTTAGAAAATATAAACATGTATTCGATTAGGAAAGAATAAAATATAGAGGATAAACATATCCAACGATAAGTATATTTTTATGAAATAAAAGAATTCTTTTTGAATATAAATAATTTTATTTGAATTTAGAACTCTACATATGAAAAACGCTGTATAAAATGGTGCTCAATGTTTTTTCTGAGAAATTGTTCAATTACTTACGCAATTATTAAATCTGGTAAAACATATGAATTACATAACTTGCTTGTGAAACATAAAACTACTTTTTGAAAGATATGAAACTTTATTACCAAATTTGGCAGAAAGTTCATAAAATATATTTCACAACTTGAAAAGTTGGGTAGGCTATCGAAATTTTCAGGAAGCAGACGTCTTTTATTAAATTGTACCGAATAAATTTTAGATTCTGGTTGCTACACTATATGACTTTTTAGGAAGTTTTTCCCGTTGATCGCAAAAACTGTTGAAAAAGATTTTCCGAAATATCATTACATACCTTTGAAAGTACTATTCCATATATTTAGTTTTGATCATTACTACAATTAGATGACCATCAGCTATTTTCTAGTTTTAATTTCAAAAATTGAATTTACGTATTCTGCAAATAACCCGTCCTTTTGTTTCTTGAAAAATCAAAATTGATATGATTGAAACTTTTTTCGTATACATGAAACGGTTCGAATGCTTAAATAGACTTTATGGAACTTTTTTTCATATAAGATTCACAAAATTTTTTATGGAAAAAACAAAATAACTTTGCATGCAATAAGATGCCTGAAATTTTTTTCATCAGATTTTATTTCTTAAGACTTGCTCAGGGAACGCATTCATAAGTGAAAAAAATTTGAATTTGTATTATTTTATCATTGACAGTTTACACGCGATCTAAGTTATATTTGATAAACTCACTAGAACGTATGCTAATCTGTGAAAAATGTTAGTATGTTTCTTTGCTATTATTGGTGGTTTCTGATGATGCCGTCCTCGTTGAATACGCTGATTGTTCACCTGCTTCCAAGTTGGTTGAAGTGAAGTGGAGGGAGTCTCTATGAACCAACCTTACCACTTTCGACTAGATATGCACGTTTCTGGTCGATCACAACAATAAAGCACTTGCACGTTTTCGATTAATGTTCACTGGTCCGTATTTATTCGGATTTATTGATCAATATCCGTATCGATGGATCAAATGTTAAGCGTTATAGAGTTGTGGACTGTATATGTACGTTTTTTATAGATAAACACCGTGGTGTATTTAGATATATATTTTATGTTAAAATTGAGATGATATATACCCAAGGGTGACTATTTGCAATAAAATGTTCTTTGTTAATGTCTCTTAGCGTCTCTCGTTCGTATTTTCGCTACCTGCTCCTACCATCGCACACCCTAAAAGCCAGAGCAGGGATAACAATTTTTCGCGTTCTAACTTATTTCTTCGTTCAAAAATATTTTTTAATCATTGCAACAGGTTTTTGTCCTGATATGCGACACTTTTTTGCAAAAGATATCTGAGCGATGCAAAAAAAAATGAACATATGCATAGTTTAACTGTTGCGATGATTAAAAAATATTTTTGAACGAAGAAATAAGTTAGAACGCGAAAAATTGTTATCCCTGCTCTGGCTTTTAGGGTGTGCGATGGTAGGAGCAGGTAGCGAAAATACGAACGAGAGACGCTAAGAGACATTAACAAAGAACATTTTATTGCAAATAGTCACCCTTGGGTATATATCATCTCAATTTTAACATAAAATATATATCTAAATACACCACGGTGTTTATCTATAAAAAACGTACATATACAGTCCACAACTCTATAACGCTTAACATTTGATCCATCGATACGGATATTGATCAATAAATCCGAATAAATACGGACCAGTGAACATTAATCGAAAACGTGCAAGTGCTTTATTGTTGTGATCGACCAGAAACGTGCATATCTAGTCGAAAGTGGTAAGGTTGGTTCATAGAGACTCCCTCCACTTCACTTCAACCAACTTGGAAGCAGGTGAACAATCAGCGTATTCAACGAGGACGGCATCATCAGAAACCACCAATAATAGCAAAGAAACATACTAACATTTTTCACAGATTAGCATACGTTCTAGTGAGTTTATCAAATATAACTTAGATCGCGTGTAAACTGTCAATGATAAAATAATACAAATTCAAATTTTTTTCACTTATGAATGCGTTCCCTGAGCAAGTCTTAAGAAATAAAATCTGATGAAAAAAATTTCAGGCATCTTATTGCATGCAAAGTTATTTTGTTTTTTCCATAAAAAATTTTGTGAATCTTATATGAAAAAAAGTTCCATAAAGTCTATTTAAGCATTCGAACCGTTTCATGTATACGAAAAAAAGTTTCAATCATATCAATTTTGATTTTTCAAGAAACAAAAGGACGGGTTATTTGCAGAATACGTAAATTCAATTTTTGAAATTAAAACTAGAAAATAGCTGATGGTCATCTAATTGTAGTAATGATCAAAACTAAATATATGGAATAGTACTTTCAAAGGTATGTAATGATATTTCGGAAAATCTTTTTCAACAGTTTTTGCGATCAACGGGAAAAACTTCCTAAAAAGTCATATAGTGTAGCAACCAGAATCTAAAATTTATTCGGTACAATTTAATAAAAGACGTCTGCTTCCTGAAAATTTCGATAGCCTACCCAACTTTTCAAGTTGTGAAATATATTTTATGAACTTTCTGCCAAATTTGGTAATAAAGTTTCATATCTTTCAAAAAGTAGTTTTATGTTTCACAAGCAAGTTATGTAATTCATATGTTTTACCAGATTTAATAATTGCGTAAGTAATTGAACAATTTCTCAGAAAAAACATTGAGCACCATTTTATACAGCGTTTTTCATATGTAGAGTTCTAAATTCAAATAAAATTATTTATATTCAAAAAGAATTCTTTTATTTCATAAAAATATACTTATCGTTGGATATGTTTATCCTCTATATTTTATTCTTTCCTAATCGAATACATGTTTATATTTTCTAAAACAGTATTTCTAGTAATGTTATGATTTTAAGATATTCATCAATCGTATACATTTAGCGTCTACGTTTTATTTACTCCTAATATTTGACATTTTTTTAAAATAATTTAGTGTTTCAAATAAAAAGGTTTGTAATTAGATAAATAAATTTTCTGTAATAAAGTTCCCTAAGTTATTTTGTTCTTCATGAATCTTATAAAAATTGCATAAGTTATTTAATTTCGATGTTCACCAAATTGAATGCATGGACAAATCATTTATACGATGAATGTAGGACTCATATATTCAATAACAATTTTATCCGTTTAGTATAGATGTGTGTGGGATTTTTTTGACATGACAAGGTATGTGATTGTTTATAAGTATGCATACAATTATAAAATTATTAAATTTTCAATGTAGAATAATAGAATGGATTAATAATTTAACTTTATTACTACTTCATACAAAGTATGGGTTATAATTTATAATCTAAGTTGAATTAAATACATAATACTTAACTTCCTATCAATTTATTTATATAATGTTGATCGTATTAGTATCATAATTTTTAAACACTAGGAGGTTTTGTCTAAAAAAGAAAATATGAGATCTATAATAAAAAATTTCGCATTCTGTCTAATCAAGAAATAAAATCTGATTGATCTGATGAATTTCATGCATTTTATAGGAAAAGAGTTACTTAAGTTATTTTGTTCTTCCATAAAAAAATTTGTGAATCTTATATGAAAAAAAGTTCAATAAATTATTCAATCTCACCAAATTGAATATATGTACAAATGTATACATAAAATTAAACAGAAAAAAAGAAAATATGAGATCTATAATAAAAAATTTCGCATTCTGCCCAATCAAAGAAATAAAATCTGATGGATCTGATGAATTTCATGCATTTTATAGGAAAATAGTTACTTAAGTTATTTTGTTCTTCCATAAAAAAATTTGTGAATCTTATATGACAAAAGTTCAATAAATTATTCAATCTCACCAAATTGAATATACAAATCATTAGTAAAAGGTAACCAGGAATCATAAATTCAATTAATTATTTATATTCATATAATTTCCTAATAGGTTTTATGAAATTTCAGATTTTTGTTCGTAATTACATCTAAAAAGATTTGATTGAATAACAGTTTTGATTGATAAGTTTATGAGTTTGGCCAATATAAATGATTAAAGCAATATGAATTGCATCAATTTCATTTTGGAGGACTAGGTACTATTATATGTTTATAATTACCGGATATCTTTATTTCTAATATTTTAGACGCTTTTATTCACAACAATCGTGGACATTAGTTCGGGTTTCTTCGGTAATTTTCGGAGATTGCACAATAACAGGTAAGCATGGAGGAATGGTGGGGGTCGTGGAAAGTAAAGTAATGTGGGTTTCTTACCTATATGAAAAAGTTTAACATTTATGTTCGTTCGATATTTTATATAGCGTTTTTCATTTGCATAGTTCTAAAGTCGAATACTATTATTTATATTTGAAAAGCAATCTCTTATTCCATATTTCAAACCAATATGCAATTTCAAGACAGTGTTATTATTATTTCTTTCTATTTCTACAGTGAAACATTCTAAAGAATCGTATTAGCATCATAATTTTTAAACACTAGGAGATTTTGTCTATATTTTATATGAAAAGTTTTTCTTATTCAAAAAGCTGACCGTCGTTCATCGTAATAATATACGATATTTACATCAATGATGGGGAGCGTAAAGGGGGTGTATAGGGATACCGTTAACATATATATATATATATATATATATATATATATATATATATATATATATATATATATATATATATATATATATATATATATATATTATACACCCGATTAACTTGAAATTTGGCTACGTAGACACCCACAAGAGAGGTAGGATATGCAAATCCTATTCAAAACGTATTGTACGAGCGTGTTTTTACAAAAAAATTAAATATTCCAGATGATATTCATGAAAAAATTTCATGAATCTTATAAAAATTGCATAAGTTATTTAATTTCGATGTTCACCAAATTGAATGCCTGGACAAATCATTTATACAATGAATGCATGAATCATATATTCAATAACAATTTTATCCGTTTAGTATAGATGTGTGTGGGCTTTTTTTGGCATGGCAAGGTATGTGATTGTTTAAAAGTATGCATACAATTATAAAATTATTAAATTTTCAATGTAGAATAATAGAATGAATTAATAGAATGAATTAATAATTTAACTTTATTACTACTTCATACAAAGTATGGGTTATAATTTATAATCTAAGTTGAATTAAATACATAATACTTAACTTCCTATCAATTTATTTATATAATATTGATCGTATTAGTATCATAATTTTTAAACACTAGGAGGTTTTGTCTATATTTCATATGAAAAGTTTTTCTTATTCAAAAAGCTGTCCGTCATTCATCGTAATAATATACGATATTCACAACTGATTTATCACACATGGGATTTAGGTTTTTTAAAAATTTATACGTGTACGCTTTTTTTCCCCTAGTATGAGAGACCTGTTATAATGCATTTAAATGAGTTTTCAAATTACCTTTTTTTAATAATTTAGTGTTTCAAATAAAAAGGTTTGTGATTAGATAAATAAATTTTCTGTAGTAAAGTTCCCTAAGTTATTTTGTTCTTCCATAAAAAATTTCATGAATCTTATAAAAATTGCATAAGTTATTTAATTTCGATGTTCACCAAATTGAATGCATGGACAAATCATTTATTCAATAAATTATTTTTATTCATATAATACCTAATAAGTATTCTCTGATCTTTGTTCGTAATTACATCTGTAAAGATTTGATTCAATAAGTTTTTTATAATTTCTATTGATTGGTTTATCGGTTTGGCCAATATAAATGATTAAAGCAATATGTAATGCATCAATTTCATTTTGGAGGACTAGGTACTATTGTATTGTATGTTTATAATTAACGGATATCTTTATTTCAGTTAGGGAGACCAGAAATTAATTTCGTTGGATGTAACTGTGTAATCCCGGTTGTTAAAAGATAAAGTGAATTTAGTTTCATTTACATAGATGAAGTTTTAGAAATATTTTGATATTTCCAACTAAGAGAGAGAATAATTAAACTTTTGTTTTGATTATTTAAAGGAAAAATATTTTTTCATTCCAGGTAAATGACATTTTTTATATTTAAAGGAAAAATATTTTTTTATTCCTGGTAAATGACATTTTTTTTATCTACGCTTCAAATTGAAGCTTGTGGTATACATAAAATTAAACAGAAAAAGAAAATATGCGCTCTATAATAAAAAATTTCGCATTCTGTCCAATCAAAGAAATAAAATCTGATTGATCTGATGAATTTCATGCATTTTATAGAAAAAGAGTTACTTAAGTTATTTTGTTCTTCCATAAAAAAATTCGTGAATCTTATATGACAAAAGTTTAATAAATTATTCAATCTCACCAAATTGTATATACGTACAACTCATTAGTAAAAGGTATCCAGGAATCATAAATTCAATTAATTATTTATATTCGAATGCAGGAATCATATATTCAATAAATGATTTTTATTCATATAATACCTAATAAGTTCTGTGAAATTTCTGATCTTTGTTCGTAATTACATCTGTAGAATATTTAAAGGAAAAATATTTTTTCATTCCAGGTAAATGACATTTTTTTTATCTACGCTTCAAATTGAAGCTTGTGGTATACATAAAATTAAACAGAAAAAAGAAAATATGCGATCTATAATAAAAAATTTCGCATTCTGTCCAATCAAAGAAATAAAATTTGATTGATCTGGTGGATTTCATGCATTTTATAGGAAAAGAGTTACTTAAGTTATTTTGTTCTTCCATAAAAAAATATGACAAAAGTTCAATAAATTATTCAATCTCACCAAATTGAATATATGTACAAATCATTAGTAAAGGGTATCCAGGAATCATAAATTCATTTAATTATTTATATTCATATAATTACCTAATAGGTTTTATGAAATTTCAGATTTTTGTTCGTGATTACATCTAAAGAGATTTGATTGAACATAGAACTGTGTGAAATTTATTATTATAAATGAGAGTTTGATATTTGACAATCCTTATATGCTCGTAAGTAATATCATAAGGTATGAAATCACACGGCTCCCTAGATTTTGTAAAAGAAATACCTACCCACCTATGTCGAATAATTTATCTAATGCTAGCGATGGATTTCTATGAATTCATACGATTTTGTAAAGAGATATTCGCGTCAACCTTTTGTGTGTGTTTTCTTAGAAATACCTGCACCCGTTGAATAACTTATCTAATGTCAGGGGTGGATTTCATACGATTTACGAATTTTGGTCTAAATTTGTGAAGAAAAATTCAATTCTCACGACCCTCAATCATCAGTTAATACGGTCCTGCCCTAACATCTGCCCCGAACAATAGAGCTGGTCTAACAATAGATCGGGTATAACAATAGACTGCACATAACAAAAGGAACACCTGCCCTAACAATAGGAACACCTGTCATGTATAACAATAGCCATGATTTACGACTTCCTGGAACTGTAATGTATAACAATAGACCGGCCATGATTTATGACCTTGAGCTGTCATCATCAATCATTTTTAATGGCTCTGGGTGCAGACCTTCTACTGACTATTGTTATTTTCGATTGCCATCTTGCAGCCCTATTGCGGATCTGTGGAATTTAAAAAAATGAAAAGATGCAAGAATAGGGGTTGATCGTAGAAGGGTAAACAGTTGAGAGTAATATGAATTTTTCTATTCCTAGTCATGACAAAATAAAATTAACACAGATTAGAAATAATTTTATACGATGGTTAAGTATTCTCAAATTTTCTAATTTCTCGCGCAATTTTCTTAGTTTTTTCTTTCATAAGAACCTTCTTCTGACAATAAAAAACACAACAAAAAAAGAATTTTAGAATTGATTTTATATTGTTTTTTATTATTCTAATTTTCCAATTTCCCGCGCAATTTTCTTGAGTTTTTCTTTCATACGAATCTTCTTCTGACAATAAAAAACACAACAAAAAAAGAATTAGTGAAATCGGTCCAGCCGTTCAAGCGTGATGGCGGGACCAAGGGAAATATGGATTCATTTTTATATATAGAGATTTTCTTATTTCCCGCGCAATTTTCTTAATTTTTTCTTTCATAAGAACCTTCTTCTGACAATAAAAATCACAACAAAAAATTATTGAAATCGGTCCAGCCGTTCAAGCGTGATGGCGGGACCAAGGGAAATATATATATATATATATATATATATATATATATATATATATATATATATATATATATATATATATATATATATATATATATATATATATATATACATATATATAATACATATATATATATATATATATATATATATATATATATATATATATATATATATATATCTAAATATAAATGTCAAAGAAATTTCAATTTTTTCAAAAGTTATATATATATATATATATATATATATATATATATATATATATATATATATATATATATATATATATATACATCATATATAAAAAGAATATTTTTTGGGTATACACAATAATTTCAAATGTTATCAGACGAAACAAAATATTGATCAATGATTGTGAAAGAAACTTTGTTTAATATCTGTTGAGATGAAAAATTGATTGTATTCATAATCTAAGTACTCTTAAAATATACTCTGCTAGTTATCTCAAGTGGCATTATTCTAATATATTAAAAATAGATTCTGCCTTTTCGGTATCAATCTTTCAAATAAAATTATCCATATTCATTATTGAAATTTTAATTATCATATTCTCGGTTTCAGTTAATTCCGTAATTTCACTATAATAAGTTTTATGATTCTTTTTTACCTAGTTGTTCTCTTAAATATATTCCTATTCTCTTTTTTTTTTTCAACAGTCTCTCCGATATTCAACTGCAGAAAATGGCCATTTCACGTATCAGCCTTAAATTCGCAAACACTCTCACAGACATACTATACAAATCGCAAAATTCCAGAGCACTTATTTGCCTTTACGCCAGCATCTCGAGGTTTATTAGCCCTTTGTAGATCGGAACTTAGATGTCTAAAACTAGCTTTCGTGCGCCCTCATTCCAGATTAACAATTAATCTGTTAGGCTCTGCCAGCATTCTCTAATTAGAGAACTCCGAAGAATTGAGTTTGAGATTTGGATCAGTGTTACTTAAAGTATTGAAACGAAAAAAAACTCTTCATTAACAAGATCTGATTAGATGTTGCTTGATGGAGGTATACATTAGTGGTGAATGGATTAGTCCAATTAAATGAAATATCTTAGTACTTCTTGATAACTCAACACAGAATTTCTAAATGTTTATATAGTCATCAGAAACTTTGATATCATAAAACAATCCAAGAATATGATTCATATTCATATCATTAACAAAAAAAAATAATTTCAAAGATGTTTACTACCTACTTCATAAAGTGAATATGCAGTGTGAAGAAGAAGAATGGAATTTTATCAGAACATGAACTTTGCGCTGCTTTTATATCTGTGGTTTGCTCTTCATGGAAGAATTTTTGTTTGTTTCTCATTTTTTTGTTAACCTTCATGGAATAATTTTAGGAATTTATATTATTTTAATATCACATACAGGCTATAATATTATACCTCTGTGATGTAATTAGTTTATTCTCTGAAATAAACTTTATTATTATTATATTTTTTAAATTTTTTGTAAATTTTTAGATGCCTGAAAAAAAAAATATTATGAATGCTCTAATAATAGAACTTACCAGAATAAATTATTTCTGTTAATAGATTAGTTGATAGTACATATATTTATATATATATATATATATATATATATATATATATACCTATATATATATATATATATATATATATATATATATATATATATATATATATATATATATATATATATATATATATATATATATATATATATATATATATATATATATATATATATTGAAATTGAAAATTTGTTATTCTAAATAGTGTACGGTGAAGGCAATAATACGTTGGAAAATTCGTTTGAAATATCGATGATAAATACGAAGATAGTTTCATGAAATCCGTCGACGTGAAATTGCCATTCACCCTTCAAGGGATAATGTTAGAATATTCGACATTTGTGCCACACACGATGTCTGTTTTTTTTTTGCTAGTAACTTCAAATTATTCTTCTTCGTTCAGTGGGGTGATAACAATATTCTGCTCCTCTAGATAAATTTAAAATATTATGAATGAATCGAGCTTGATGGCCAATCCTGAAATGGCATTCTGTTGGCGAAAGGGTCCATTATTTTGATAACCATAGTTTCAATACCTCATCAAAGGATTATGATGAGTGTTATATATTATTTCTTATCATAGAAAAATGTATACGTTTCATTTTGAACTTCATAAAATTGTCTAAATATTCTGAATTGCAGCTGCAGTTCTGTCGGGGCTTTGCGAATCCCAAATAAAAATGTAGAATGTAAAACAACACAAGATATTGACAAAGAATATAAAGAAATGAATAGGCAAAA
Organism: Cynegetis impunctata; assembly: GCA_030704885.1. Classification (NCBI taxonomy): domain Eukaryota; kingdom Metazoa; phylum Arthropoda; class Insecta; order Coleoptera; family Coccinellidae; genus Cynegetis; species Cynegetis impunctata. Next base: position 68,529 of record JARQZK010000159.1, read on the forward strand.
TGTATTCATGTGTGATATTATAATATGGTTTGTTTTTATTCCTCAGAACTTAAATATATGACTGATTATTTTTTTCGTATGATTTTCAACCAATCAGAACGATCCATTTAGTTACCTTGTATAATTTCGATAATATCTGATTATACATAGAGTAACTCTACCAATCGGAAACTGACAGGGCTGTCAAATTTTGACGTTTATCAGTAACTGTTCAAAAATGAGTCGATTCGGAGATTTTATTCAATTTACTCAATACATATTCGTAATACAATGCGTACTTCAAAATAAATACGGTATTACATCTCAAACTTCCTGCATAATTACAAATCGTGTCAGTTTGACAGAATAATCCTTCCGCTTCGCGGTCGGATTATTTAGACTGTCAAACTGACACTCTTTGTAATTATGCAACAAGTTATCGATGTATAACCTGATTATTTTGAAGTACTTATAGTATTACTACTGATTATATAACTCATGTGTGAATAAGCCAATAGAATCCGTGAATTTTGCATGGTTACTGTGAATTGATAAGTGAATATACCCTCGACGACGATATATGATCGTTTTGGTGTTTCGCCTCAAAATGTGGATGTTTATATTGTCGATTTTTTGACGTTTGTAAAAAAAACTAATAATCGAGTTTGCTGAAGTTTGCTAACACTTTGGTTATAGTTTTTTCGTAATCCCATACTGTTATTTTGATTTAACGGTATTCAGATGACAATTGAAAAGTCAGTGTTAACGGCCACCGGCCGTTATAATTTTATAACGGCCCGCGGCCGTTAAGAAATTACTTGTTCAAATATTTATTTCAAAACATCATTCTGCTTACAATAACAACATTGAAATCTTGGTCCACATCGAGTTGGGAGAATAAATCTCTGATTTTCATTTCGCATAGGCTAATAATACATCTTCATTAACCACCTTTACATTCTTGCTTTTACGCCACATTCCAAAATTTTCATATTCTTTTTGATATCGCTCTTGAGTAATTTTCGGCAGTTAATCAACACTCGCTGCACTGCACATGATTCTCCCAATATTTCTAAAGGAATTTGATTTTGTTCCTCAATTTCATCAATTTAATCCATGGTCGTCGTTAAAGCGAACTTGAGAACACAAAAAACTGACGTTGTTTATAAAACTGTCAAACTGTTCCATGACAACAGAGTGCACGACGTTGGGATTTTTCTTTAGAATTACGAGGTACGGGGTTTTTTCTTTCTTCGGAAGCAAAATATAATCTTTCAACGGGATTTTTCAACGAAAAATTTTTAACGACACACGGCCGATACGCAAATAACGGATTCGGTTAGTTATAATATATATACAATATCCAACCTCATCCGTTATTTGCTACATATCGGCCTTGTTACGTTAATAACTATAGTGGTGTTCTTTATTCGTTATATAATCGTAACGAATACCAACTCGAGCAAACGAAAACAATCGTTATATGTACTGACCTCGTCACTCGACGCATTTTCTTAAAACATCACTCGAGCTGCGCTGTCGTGATATTTCGCTAAATACGTCTCGTGACTCGGAAGTATAATCGATTATTTTCGAAGCTCTTGTGAAATTGTAACGAATACTAGATTACAAAAGCAGACTGTTGAATGATTGGTCACTGTATTATTTCAGTTCAATTGTATGGTTACTATTTTCTTTTGCGTCGGTGTCCAAATATTGGATTGAATACAGGCCGCAACACAACTTTCTCAAATCACAGATGTTTTAGTGTTTTTTCTGCAGTAAAGAACAATATATTTATCTTCAACTGAGGTGCAATTCCTCCTGGGCAAATATATCATTTGAGACTGGCAATTAAGAACTATTATTAACGATTGCTATCTACATCTTAACGGAAGGACTTAATTATCTCGTTCTTAATTTCCATCTATTTCCACTAAACCGGCACTAAATATTTCATACCGGAGCTACACCTTCTAGGTGTACGAATGATTTTTGCCGTTCCGCACCGTATAGCGAAAAGTTATTACATCCAGCTGATTTATACCCGATGGCCTCCCTATTCATTTCGTTACGCCAGCAGGCACTATTCTTTTGTTCTTTCTGCGACGTAAAAACTTTATAACTGTGCGATAGTGGGTCCACGTGCTATCGCTACTTTTGATTTATTGTTGATTCATACTCGGTTGTGAATATGAAAACAATAACATTTGAGTTATGTATGTATATTGATATCTATAGATCATTTGTAATAGCCATTGTGACGTTCATCCTAGTTTGATGGTGTACTACCTCAACACCTTTGTGATTCAGGAAATACGAAAGGGATTAACCCATGTGATGATATTTTGTTTCGAGTACATGTGTAGAGGTGTGAATTTTCAAAAAATCGCTAATAATTTTTTTAATGTGTAATATTTTTGTTCGAAGGAGCTTTCAATTTCTAGGTTAGTTCGTTTCAATAGTATATAGTTTATCTTCAAAAGAAATCTTCTCACGTCGATTTTTCAAAAACCCTAAAATAAGAAATATTTTAAATCGCAATATCGCATAATCTTCATTAAAAACTCAGAGAACAAAACCTAAATCTATATACCTAATACATTTCGAATTATTAAGATAATAAAATTGGTCACATACTGATTCATTCAGGCATATTGAAAAATAAAATTATAACTAATACGTGTTGAATTATAAAGATCACAATAATTTTTCAATTGAAAAAGTTGACATTATATAGATAATTCATGAAAAAGTAGTACCTACCTATGTCTATCATTTAACACTTTCCCACGTCCAACACTTTATACGTATTATATAATGGAAAATCTTCTGCATTTCTATTTTTAATATAATTTTTTTTTCATTTCATATAACCGTATTTCTATTGAGGTCAGTTATATTTAAAAGTAGAACTTTCAGGGGTACTTATTTAGAGCATCAAATGAAATAGCTGTTATACCTAATTTAAATAATTTTTGGTTCATTTGATTCTTCACAAATACATGAGTATCGAATTATCTATTCAGTTCTAGAATAAATTGAAATATAAGTATTGTATTGTAATGATTACATTGAACGTTATTTTTAATCTTCTGTCATAAAATAGTAATGAGCTTTTCGTTACGATCCTTTGTTTCTTTTATGTTTTTTCTGAGACTTTTCGAACCACATAATTATAAATTCTAATATATTGGTAATCACGATTTAGTTTGTTTTGTGTCCTTGGTGAGTGGCTTCCGAATGTATTAAGGTCAAATATTTGAGCAAGTCATACTAAATAATTATATCAGTATGAAAAAGAAATTAAATTGAATTTGAATTTGTATTACTGCATCGTAATAGTACCTACTTTTCTATTTTATATTTTGAAAAATTACTTACATATTATGAGTAAAAATCATTTGATATTATAAAGAAAACTCTCCTTACCGTATATTGAGATCTGACATGTCAGCTGGCGAACTCTGGCGGCCAGATGAATGAAGTTTTTATTTCCAACGTCAACATATGCAACTGCATGACAAGTTTTTGATTTGTTACAAATTAGGTCGCAAATGGTGTATAATGAAAAGTGTTAACTTTGCAAAACGTAGAATCAGCAAGTCTAGAGTGTGTTATTGCGTGAAAAATGTAATTCTAAAGCATATACAAATGCAAGTATTAGCTTTCATCGGTTTCTGAAGCAACAAAAATATTTTGTATTGGAAAAAAATCATTTTGGAGGAAAGAAAAAGATTGATTTATTGAAGTTATTGAAAATCAATCTAAAAAAGAATCACATAACTCCTAGAATGGCGGTGTGTTCTTTGCATTTCACAAAAGAAAATTACATTTTTCCAGGTACCTAATTAAGTCCTATGATTGAAACTTAGATTAGTTCCCTTTATTAATGAATATTTCAGATGCTGCAGCCAAAACATTCAAAATTGTTGGATCTGTGTTGCCTGGAAATTCATTGGTTTTATTAGAAGAAATGTTTACAGTGATATGTGGTAGGATAAATACGTCTTCTACAATCTTAGAAGATGACAAATTCATGGAATATTAAGTGAAATGATGTAGTAATAAATATGTGTATATGAAGCTTATTAGATTGAAGTTATAAAAATTATATACACGGAATGCAAAAGTTTTTCTTTGTATATTCATTATCAATACATCTTGAGTTGGGTTGATGGTGTTTCATTATGAAAACCACATTTGATTACCTATATGAAACATCATGATTTCTCATTGAAGCCATGTATACTACTAAATAAATGTTTTTCGTGGAATTTCGAATATATTTGCACAAAATTCTTCAGAAATAATTAATTTATAGAATGTGATGAAGAATCATCAATAAAAAGTTTTGAAATATGTTTATTGATAATTGCCAATCATATCTGGACGATTATAAACTTCCTGCATAAAAATGCTCGAATTGAGAGTTTCATATCACTTAAACAAATACAGATGATTGAGACTAGGTATTTTACACTTCAAATTAAATCCAATCAAAATAGTGAAAGCAAAAAGTTCACGATACCAGGCCTCGAATTCTTTTAATTTTTCCAACATTGTTTTATAAATTTCAATCTTACCAGCCTATATTTTAGCTGGTGTAAAAATTCACCTATATAAAGCTTTATACTTCCACTCGAAACTAATATTGTTATAGGAAAAACTCAAAAAACTTTAAAATCTCTCATAATTCGTGTTGAAAGTTGGTTTTGAGACGCCATGTTTTGACGTTATCACCTAAGCTCCGCCTCCATGTCAGATCCTAATAAATATATATATATATATATATATATATATATATATATATATATATATATATATATATATATATATATATATATATATATATATATGTGTGTGTGTGTATGAAGAGAATGCAATATTGAAAAAGAAATAAGTATCCTAATTATAAAAGTCAAACTACAATAAGTACCTATATAATAAAAACTCTAAGAGGTATTAATAATTTTAAATAATTCTATGATTATAACATTATTATCCAATGATAATATTAATTTGTTTTCTGAAATTCTGTTGATTATTAATAAATATGTTTGTTTAGTACTATATAAACTGTTCTTGCCGGCTTAGGTTCAATTTGTTGGTTGTTTCACAAAAATCATATTTGTTCAATATAAAGTGATTAATTCCTGAAAGCAATGGTGACGAATATAAACGAGTAAGTAAGTGATTAATGTAACTCTGTAACTCCGTTCTCCTGACGTTGCATTTTCATCCAATATATATGAGTAATATTTGATTGTACTAAAAACAATTCGCTGAACTTGATATCAAAAAGTTTTCCACTGAACGGCATACAAATTACGCCTCCAAAATAATATAAAATTTATATTCACCGTGTTTCACTAAACATCCACCATACCTTTTGATAATATTTTCTGTGATTATTTGATCCAGGATGTATAATATTGGTTTTATCTTTTATATATTCTTAACTTTGTTTTCAAAAAACTGATTTTCTTATTTCAATTTCCTGATGATTGATTAAGCTTTAGCGACTTGTTTTCACTGCCATTTTTATCTTAATTTCAGTACAAAAAATCATTCGATTCAAATTGTTAAATGAATCAAGATTCAAATATCTAATTTAAATTATTACGTTCATGATCCAACCGTAAAATAATTTGAGAATAATATCGCACGCTGTGAAATGACAATTATGTTATTGAGAAAAAATGAGGTCACTGAAGTTGTAACCAATTTATTTCTAATTAATATGAAATATCTTATGATCTTATCATGTCTCTGGTATTAACTTTTATCCAAAATTATTATGCTTAAAGTAATTATCATATTTATTCTCATTTCAATGCCACGATGATTCAATTATGAATTATACAAACGTTTCATTTTTATGGAAAAAAATCATATTTTTTCAATTTGATTTTCAGAAAACAATTTCCTCGATCTGATTGATTCAAAATCAATGGTTAGCTCGCCAGTGAAAGGAAATGAAAATAATCACAGAATAGCAACAGATGTATTCGATCAAAACTCCCGATAAACTGTAATTGAAAAAGTTCAACTGAGAAATTTTCGGTAAACTGTTGGAGGCTGGCTTGTTTGTACCATTAAAAGCCTCTTCCTACTGCTCTCTCTGAACCTACCCCGATCCCTCTGGATACACGCACGCATCCTTGATCAAAGGGTGCTAGATTTGCGGAACAAATTGAAAACTGAAGCTCATCTAAATTAAATCATTGCAAATAAATGCACAGAAATAAACACGCCAGTGTATTTCAAGCTTCTCGTGTGTCACACGGCAGTTTTCGTGTTTCCGTTGTTTTGTGAGTATTCGTTTTTGTACATTTATTTGCATTTGAGCGCAGGAAGCTTATGTCTGCACGACTGAATATGATGCTATTTCGGAATGAAACATTTCTAGTTATTCATTTTGCTCTTATATTTACTCTCTATTCCTATATTTTTCTTCTGATTTATCTCTATATATAAAAATGAATCCTTATTTCCCTTGGTCACGCCATCACGCTTTAGCGGCTGGACCGATTTCACTAATTCTTTTTTTGTTGTGTTTTTTTATTATCAGAAAAAGGTTCTTATGAAAGAAAAAATTAACAAAATTGCGCGGGAAATTAGAAAATTTGAGAATACTTAACCATCATATAAAATTATTTCTAATCTGTCATTTTTATTTTGTCATAACTTAGAATGAAAAAATTCATATTACTCTCAATTGTTCACCCTTCTACGATCAACCCCTATTTTTGCATTGCGATTTTCATTTTTTTTAATTTCATCCACATATCCCCAATAGGGCTGCATGATGGCAATCGAAAATAACAATAGTCGGTGATATATTTTTCATACTCCCAATGATTAACATTTTTGCCGGGTCAAATAGATTGATAGATAGATAGAAAGATAGATAACTAGATAGATAGATAGATAGATAGGTAGGTAGATACACATCGGCAGATAGATGAATAGATAGAAAGATAGATAGATAAAACAAATTTATATGGCAGAACGTTTGCCCGGTCAGATAAATTAAAAGATATGTAGATAGATAGACAGATAGATAGATATATAGTTAGATAGGTAGATATACATCGGCAGATAGATGAATAGATGAAAATAATTTATATATATATATATATATATATATATATATATATATATATATATATATAACTAATTGATTAGGCCGATACTTGATGAAAATCCATTATAATATGTAAATAAAACTCCACAGTTTTTGATTTCCACTATATTTTGTTATAACATGACAATATTTTCGCCAAAACACAGTGGCTTCTTCAGATGTATAATACTAACTTCTACAACGAGAACATTGAAAAATGAAGGAAGGCAATATACAATGGAATGTAGAAAGTACAACCAGTTGTATCTTAGACTCAATGTTTTCTCTGAAAGAGGCGCAAATATTATAGAGCAAACCTCACTGCATCATTCTCCCCTATTATACTATTTTCGAAAAGATTACATTATATTAAAATCCCATAGGAAATGAAACCTTTGTCAACTCTTAGAAGTATACTATAATAATAAACGTATATGTTGGTCAGAAATTTTTTGAGGCCGAATATCCACTTTCATATGAACAACTGCCCATTTCAATATGGCCTCCTGAACAACTTGTCAACGTTGTAGCTCCCTGAATCTCGACAGCGGTCGGCTGAATTCAATCGACAAATCAGAATTTGATGGGAACAAACACAGCTGTTTGATTGAAGTGAATTTCACGCTAACTGGTTCAAATTTTATCACTCTGATTGAATGGATATAGGATCTATTATTGTTCATGATTGGCTTAACCTAGCGATAAATTTTAAAAAAGTAATTTATCTTGTCTAATAGAATCAGGTAGATATCTACGGAAAATAATTCTTTACTTGAAAGTTGAATGACTAAATCAATGTCAACTAACGTTCTGGCTAATAAATATATTGCAATATTCGAAACCTCTGGAATTATAACAAAACATAAGTAGCAGAGCTTTGTCACTGAAGTCTTATTTTCTCCTTGTTTACGTTTTTTCTCACAAACAAATTATGTATTAACCACCCCTAGCTCCTCAATTTAAAGGAGCTGTGGGGGTGAGTAAAACCTTAAAAACAACGAAAAATTTGAAATCTCTTCATTGCAATGGCGGCAGTTAATGAAAAGGGTCAAATTCTCAAAAGATTATTTCGTAACTTCAACCCAATCCACGTACCAAATTTCAAATTTCCGTACCTTTGCAGAATTTACGGAGATGCACAGGACCTCAAAGACCACGAAAACACACAGATAAAAGTTAAAGGTTAAAGGTTAAAGGTTAAAGGTTAAAGGTTAAAGGTTAAAGGTTAAAGGTTAAAGGTTTAAGGTTAAAGGTTAAAGGTTAAAGGTTAAAGGTTAAAGGTTAAAGGTTAAAGGTTAAAGGTTAAAGGTTAAAGGTTAAAGGTTAAAGGTTAAAGGTTAAAGGTTAAAGGTTAAAGGTTAAAGGTTAAAGGTTAAAGGTTAAAGGTTAAAGGTTAAAGGTTAAAGGTTAAAGGTTTTTATTGGTGCTATTACAAATACATATAATTTTTGTTTACACACCTCAAATAATAAAAATTAAGATAGTAATAAAACCTATTTCTAACTATACGCTACATATCTATTTTCTAAAATATGTTAAAATTAAATTAATATCAAGTACAAAAATGTTTTACATACATAACACTTCAAGATAACAATTGAATTCTGAACAAGCAACACAGCTAAAATCTGACATAAGACATCTAAAACTCCACCACATCCTCATTCAAAAATTCAGCAACATCATAGTATGCCTTCCCGAGCAAAAAATTTTAACTCTAATTTTAACGGCCTTAAACTCAAATACTTTTACCGTATTAGGTAATTATTGTTGTAAAATTTTGGTCCATAGAAATTTGTTCCCGCTCATGGATCTTTTGAGTCTTAATTGCGGAGTCTGTATGTTGTCTCGATTTCTTGTCTGGTAAGAGTGAATGTCTGAGTGTAGATTGTAATTATTGATGTTTTGCTGCCTAACATATATTAGACCATTCCAGAATGTATTGAGAGCTAAAGGTCATGATTTGAAGTTTTTTGAAAAGTGGTCTGCAGTGTGTTCTGCAGTTTACTCCCTCAATAGCACGAAGAGCTGATTTTTGAATTCTAAAAAGTGTTTGCCCACCTGTTGAATGTGCCCATACCAGAATTCCATAGCTAATGTGTGAATGAATAAATGCAAAGTATGCCATTCTTAGCAGTTCATTTGAGACGGATCTTTTTAGTTGTCTAATAAGGAAGAGGTTTTTGGCTAATTTGGAAGCGAGAGCATCAGTATGAGCATTCCATGTCAATTTTCTATCCAGACGGAAACCAAGAAGCCTCACAGGTTCCCTCTCTTCATACCCGGTGGTCTCTTTCCACACTAATAAAGGTTGTATCATCTGCATAAATACAGGTATATGCCTTCTCTATTGAATTAGGCAGGTCATTGGCATATATATTGAAAAGAATTGGTCCCAAGATGGACCCCTGAGGAACACTCTGCTGTACCGACAAAACCTCAGATCTGTGTTCCCAGCATTCCACATACTGCGACCTGTCTTGAAGATATGAATGAATAAGTCTCAGCGCCATGTCCCCCACATGATAATGTCCGAGCTTTCCAATAAGTATCTGCAAATCAATGCAGTCGGAAGCCTTGCTCAGGTCACATAAAGTGATCCGAGCAAAGCTTCCCCCTCCAATGCAGCAGTCAGCCCACCAACAACATCCGTCAATGCATGAGTGGTCGAACGGCCAGCTCGGAAACCAAATTGGGAATCTGCGAATAGTTTATTACTCTCAAAGTAGTTCACCAGTTGCCTTTTAATAGCGGACTCTATAACTTTGGATATAATAGGTATTATCGAGATCGATATATATATATATATATATATATATATATATGTTATAATATAATATATATATATATATATATATATATATATATAATATATATATAATATATATATATTATATATATATATATATATATATATATGTTTATATATATATATATTATATATATATACTATATATATATATATATATTATAGTATATATATATATAATATATATATATATATATATATATATATATATATATATATATATATATATATATATATATATATATATAAAACATCAAGAGAATTTCAAACTTCTTGTTTGAGGAGGAATAAAACGGATTTAAAAACCAACCAACTGTTAACTTCAGATACAGTCCAATGGTCTATTATTTTCTAGAACTGAAAATTGTCAACGTTAATAAATTTATTCTGCAAACAGTTACTTTAATATAAATTATTGTGGCACAACGATACAGCTATATTTATTCTGAAATTAATGCTGACTTTGTTGCTTCCATAGGATTTTAGGTGAATTTTTTACCGTCTGCGGCATATCAACTAATGTTACCAAATTAATGATTCGAAACTGTTATTGTATTTTAATGCTTTCTTATTCATTCCTTCATCAATAATGTATATTCTATTCGATTTGAAGTTCATGGTCATAGTGGAAATAAGCTGTTCAAATTAAATTATTCCAAATAAGTATTTACATTTCGTGTTATTTTCAAAATTAATCCATTTGAAGCTCACGTGATATCTTATCTTCCAAAGATGCCAGAAATGTACTTAACGTAAGAAGCTTTCGTAATAAGTATAGATTTAACACTAAGAATTTTCTAAGCCCGTTTCTGTTCAGCACAAATTCCAAGTGAATGTATGAACTTAATCATCTTATCACGATACATTGTCTGGATCTTTTGCATAACTGTATAACTTGTAGAAGGTTCGAGTACTCATTTCGTAAACTACAAATTGTGTTATCCGCTACGCACTCCCTCGAGGAAACTAAATGGATTTGACAGATAAAACGTTGAGCATTGAACGCATGGGAGAAGATTTCGAGATTATTAATAAATAATAATGGAAGTGAAATTGAACACGATTAATCTCAGAAAGCGATACCTAAGTAGATCAGAGTAATAACGAGACCACCATGACTCTCCGTATTTACATCCGAAGGATAACATAAGATGGCTTAAATAGATCTTATTCAGTCACTTTAAATATCAAGGGATTCTCGAAACGATTTCCCAGATTCCACAGGACAATAACAGATATTGTGTTTTTGTTTGAATACCAAATTCTGAGGTTTCCGAATCAAATAAGGATGTCTTGGCGTCTGTTTGTTATTCTGCTATAGAAACGCAAGGAGGATTATAACGTTACATGGAGATACCGATGATATTATCGTTTCCTTATTTGCCTCGGGATCAGCTGTTGAATGAAGTCGTTGTTTTGATTTAACAGTTTAGTTATTTGGGGATTAGAATTTCTTTGTATTACGTTCACAGCTAATTTATGGACATGTTAACTATTCGGCGCGGTCACATCTGGATCGTACACGCAGGTTTACGACGCTTGACTTCCGGTGCTTGTGTGAATTTCAGGGATTTAAATATGTAGTCAGTGAATTAATGCCTCATTAGTAGATGATATTTTCATTAAAATCATGAGTTAAAATTTAGAAATAGGCATTTGAGGTTCAGTGAACTGCTGGTTATTCAGAAGATCGCTAAATTTTGAATTTAACATTTCAATTGAATTATTCCAATTTGTTGAAAACAATCTAATTCAATTTATTAGATCAATATATAGAATATTCGTTATTTCACTTGCTCCATCTTTTTGAAATATTGCCAGAAAGATTATCATCCACAATACATTTGCGTTCTACCTATAAATATTTGACGAATCTCTAGCGATATGAAAATGTAGTTGATTAAAAACTGAAATGAATATTTTTCCTGTCTTGGCCATTGAATATTGAAATAATATTTCATTTTTAATTATCGCTTTTTATATAGTAGATGCTAAACTAATAGCTTCTTCTTTTACATTTGTATATATATATATATATATATATATATATATATATATATATATATCAGGGACGGCTAGTCAAAGGAGGCTAAGGAGGCTAAGCCTCCTCAATAATATTCCGTGTATCACTAATATATATATATATATATATATATATATATATATATATATATATATATATATATATATATATATATGTATATATATATATATATATATATATATATATATATATATATATATATATTATATTGAATAGTCAGCATATTCATATTAATCAAAATCATATTATTTTATGCACCTACCTTCCTTTCAACCTACATTATATAATATAATTTATTAATTAAGATAGAAGGTATTTACATTTACTGCATTTCATTCATTTCAAGATTTGTGGCAACGCTGCGGAAAGCTTAGAAAAAATTAATTTTCATCGTTCATTATGCCTGCCACAGAAAAGCTAACTCACACCACTCAAAAACAAATACTCCGAATGAATACTTCATAGAAATAGAAAACCAAAACACATGTACATGGCAACACCGATAAAGTCCAGTCTTATACAATGTCGACCAATCACAACTATAGAATCTCCCTGACATCGAGTAAAGTCGTTGATTGAATCGTAGTATGATCGTAATTCGTACTGTCTGAATAATGGACGCCGGAATCAGCTCGCGTTACGCGTATTGTTTTAAAATGAGTTTGATTACTGAAATTAATTTCAAAAATATTTGTTATCCCATAACTTTAGTGCCCTAAGTTATGAGGATAAAGTTTTGATAAAAAAAAAAACCTACCCCTGAATTAAACAATTTGGTGCAGCGTAACAGAAAACAAAACCGCGGTTTTAATACACGGAATTATGAGAGAAATCCTTGCCTAACCGGATCACAGGTAAAAAATAAATTATTTTGTTGGCAGTGTTTACTTTTTATTAGTGAAAATGTCTTTGTTTGGGGCCGCTTAGGATTTGAGGATTTAATTCTATACCTAGTTGAAAGTGAGGAATTTTTCACCGATAAAGTAACTTTAAATACAGCACGCGGATTAATATCTTACTTACAAGATAAGGAATTTATATATTTTTTAAACATCTTTAAATTAATTTTTGAAAAAACAGAAATAGTTTTTCAAATCTTACAGCACAAGTTTTCAGATATAATTTACTCACGAAATCGGCTCAAGTTTCTTTTGGAAAAAATTTCAGAATTTCGTGCAGAAGTTTATTTTAAAAAGCTATTTTCTGTATTTCAAACTACTGATGATACGACTCAATTTAGCCCAAAACGAAAGAAATTCAGTTACGCAGATATGGAGCTTCAATATAAGCAAATATTTTATGAAATTTTGGATACTATTAGGAGTCAAATAGAAATAAGGTTCTCTGATTTGAAAGAACTGCATTTCTTCGACTTACTCAATAAAAATTTGTTCACCGGATTTTCGGCTAATTTTCCAGATAACCTTTTGGAAAATTTATGTCAAAAATACACTTTTTTTGGCCACCTTGGCCATAAAAAGTGAACTGTGTGTTGTTTATAATGACAATGAAATTTTGTTGCAAAATGAAAATCATGTGAGGACTATTAAATATCTTTTTGATAATGATTTGAATCAAGAATTACCCCAAGTTTATAAACTCTTATGTCTAATTGTTTCTATCCCGGTGACATCGACTTCCGTAGAGCGCTCGTTTTCCACTCTTAAGAGAGTTAAAACTTATTTACGAAATTCAATGAGCCAGGATCGTTTGAAAAATATTAGTTTGTTGTCTATTGTAAAGGAATTGGTAAAACGTTTGGCGAAAGACAAAAATTTTTATGAGGATATTATAGATCATTTTGCTAACGTTAAAGATCGCAGAATCCCGTTAATCTTCAAAAATATATAATAACTTTTTATTTGCTCTCACCAGCTGTTAAAAAATTCGTTAAGTAGGTAGGTAGGTACCTATTATGTGAAAGAAAAAATTTGATGAATAGATGAATTGATTAATTGGCTGAGAAGAATTTTTGTGAATATTGTAAATAGGAGTTGTAGGTCTCAAGGTAGACACTCGAAAGTGAAAACAAATTAATAGCTTAGGGTGCTTGTTTTACTTTGATTTTCTTTAAATTATATTGACCTTGAAATCCTAAAAATTTTCGCCTATGGTGTATTTTTGACACCTCTTGTAGCCTCCTCAAACCAAAACCTCTCGAGCCGCCACTGATATATATATATATATATATATATATATATATATATATATATATATATATATATATATATATATATATATATATATATATAAGTTTATTTATATAACTTCTTGATAATTATTAGCAATAACAGGCTTGGTGAATCTCAAAAAACTCAATTTTTTTAAAAAGTGGACGTTTCGCCACGACATTCGTGGCTTTATCAAAACTGATTATCATTTGATTGAATGACAATTAAACATCTTCAACACTAAAGGCACATAAAACAATTCACCACTCAATCAAGCAATATACTCGCAGTTCATATAGTCGATATCAATTATGTTGACCCCAAACCTATATTTAGATCACTGATAGATCTTGTTACAAATTAGTTGCTAGTAAGTTTAAAATATTTATCTTCGCTGTAAATGAGATTTCAATTTTTTAACAATTCTGACTAGATGAACTTCCAAATACATTTCTTCCATAATAGAAATTCATCTGACAAATGTTATAACATCAACTCACAGTTAGTTTCAAATTCTTGCGATTTAGTTCATCGAAAGAAATTTTGCGATATATAATAGTATAGCTAGCTTTAACAAAAAAAATATAAGGCATTTTCAAAATTGGAATATTTTAATCTTTGTAGAGCTGTTTACATATTATCCTATCCCTGATTATCATTATACGAATAGAAAGTAGATTATTATGATGAATTCTTCACTCCAAAATCATAAGTAATCTAAGTATAATAAATAATTATTCTTACTTCAATATGAAATTCTCGAGGAGACATCAAATTTTTTTCGACGCCACTGGATTATAGGGTAAACTAGGCAAATACGCCCCACATTTTGAGAAAAATCTATAATTCGAGAAAAAAAAATTCATTCGAAAATTTATTTATATAGGGTGAACAAGGCGACATTAATCTTTTAGAAAATAAATAAATAAACTTATATTCCCAAACTGTATCACAAAAAAAATATAAATAATTAAAATTTGCACTGGGGCGTTTTTGACGTGTACACTGGTAAAAACGCCCCACTAGAGATGAAAAATTAATTTTGCTTATTCTCTTCGCTACACTTGTTGAAAATATTTTTGTTGTTCGTACATGTCTCATGAAGCCAACCAGAACACCTGTCGCATTATATCCAGTCAACTTTTGATTTAGTGGTATAATAATACTCGCGACATTCGATGCAGAAGTCTTCACTTTCATCAGATATTTCATCGAACGAGCTTAAAATAGGGTCATCATTCAAAGAACTATCAGACGAGCTCGAAATTTGTCTTTTTAATATATATATATATATATATATATATATATATATATATATATATATATATATATATATATATATATATATATATATATATATATTTA
The DNA here is from genome assembly GCA_030704885.1 of Cynegetis impunctata. NCBI lineage: Eukaryota > Metazoa > Arthropoda > Insecta > Coleoptera > Coccinellidae > Cynegetis > Cynegetis impunctata. The sequence continues at coordinate 84,026 of JARQZK010000159.1, forward strand.
TATGTGTGTGTGTATTAGCAGACATGAAACATTTTTCGAAAATCGTAGTCCAGAAGGTCTAAAAAGTATGAAAAAAGTACTCTCTCATCTGACTGCTTTACTTCGATACACTACAATAATACGTATTTTATAGGATGAAATACGACTAATAGTATATTGTTTTATTAGGAGTAGAAGTGATACTTTTTGTGGCGAGACTAAATGTTTGTCTCGATATTGCCGTGAGAGTACAAAAAAGTGTACTTTTTGTACGTTCACGGCCGGACAAAAAAGTGAAAACAAAAGGACGTCTGTGAAATCAAACCTCAACATTGGGAACTGAGGTTAAAAAAGTCGTCATTTTTTGACGTTTGCGGAAGAAAATATATTTCTACATTCATACATATTTCTCAAACATTCAATACCTCACTATATATGGGAATATATTTATGTTATTCAATGCATAACTCAAAGTTCAAACATGTCACATTATGGAAATCCCGATTGACCCCGACTCGGTCATCGCAAGTGACCCGAATTTACGTGCGATTGGTGTCTTTTCACGAAATCCACATGGCAATTACCCGTACCTAACGATATTAACGTTCCGGAATTGGCGGTCTCGCCTATACGCCTAGAATATTCTATCATCTGCTGTGTGTTATGGTAATCATGCAGGCAACTAACTATATTCGATTGGTACAGGTGGTCCGTTCTCTTGCGTCTTATCGAATTAGTAGAGCTTATTCCCGTGAACATTTTAGAGATTGAAACACGAATCAATCATTTTTTACATCATCGGAACAAAGCGTTTGAATATGCTGTCTTACGTCTGATCGAAATAGGCGGTGTTTCACGTGCAGTCTATTTCTGTATCGAATATTTCTTCTTATCGTTGTAGCTGTCTTGCCGGCGGCTGAGGCAGAAAAGATCGCTTAAGAGTGTACCGATTTCTTATCTCGTTCTTGTAACAAGACGCCTCACATACTGTGGGATGAAATTTTTAGGTTGTACAAGGTGACATACATATATGGAGATATTCACCGGGGTATTTTCTCAAAACCATGGAGACTTTATTTATGTAGATACATATTTCGTTAGAGTACGAGTTCTTTTGTCGTAGTTGTTGAATTGATGAAAAATAATTGCATTCCTAAAAATCTAACTATCATTGACTTAGCTCATTCCCAAATGCTTTATTTGATTTTTGTGGTGTATATATCTTGTAAAATGTTCTAGACATCTTCTGTTATACAGAATGTCTCAGGTAAAACTTTCTAAAACTAGCTTGGAAGAACCAATAATTTCGTGCTTTTTTGAGTTGAAAAGCTTTCATAATATGTTTAAGTTAATGAGTTTAAAAAGTCTATTTATTCAATTAAAATTTTTTTCCAAAAAACTTAACCCTGTCATATAAACAAGATTTATTTCCGCCCAGTGGCTCAACCCCCTCCCGATTCGTACCAAATCCAATCCCATCCAAGACCACATACAAAACTTTCATACGAAACTATATACTTACAAACTTTCAACGATATTGCTCCAAAATTGCGACCTTTATCATGGAAAAATGATTTATTTCCTCTCCCGGAAGGGGGTTAACCCTCAACTTATTGGTACCAAAACCAATCCCATCCAAGATATCATACGAAACTACCTACTTAAAAACTTTCTACTCTATTGCTCCAAAAATGCACCCTTGATCGTGTAAACGAGTTTAAAAAACATAAGCACATAAATACAAAAGTACATATAATATATAATATATATATATATATATATATATATATATATATATATATATATATATATATATATATATATATATATATATATATATATATATATATGTATATAGAGAGAGAGAGAGATGAAATGCTAATCGCACACATTTGAATAAGCAGGTTTTTGAAGTGAAAAACTGCTTAAAGGGACCAAGACCTTACTGTAGTCTACTGCTCACGCGTTTTAAAGATCAGTATCTTAGAAAAGCACTAACACAGATCTTTCAGTTCGAATTTGTATATTAGGATGTAACCTATTAATGAATAAATAATACATTATATTCATCAAATAACACCGCAGTCTCACACATCCCTGAGAATGCGTGCAGGATACTCTCAGGGTAGTCTATAATAGTTATTTAATAAACTAGTTTATTAATGACAGCGATTAATGGTTGAGATATTTTAACACGTGAGCGGAGCGAGCGCGTTAATAGTTCGAGACCATTAATCGCTACATTAATAAACGAGTTTATTACAAGATTTTTCCGTCGACCTCATCATGAATTGAGTATAAATTCTTGATTGAAATAAATTTTTATTTTGCATGACAGATACACTTGATACAATATAAATTTCTATGTTCATTTCGATATATTTATATTCATGCTCCCGATGGAACAATTTGAGAAATTCATAGATGGAATATTAGACATGTGACATTCTGAATAGTTAACATTACCTACAATATCCGATAAGGAATATGTGGAACTGGTGGAAGCTGAAGTGTTATTTACTTTCAAACGAATATTGCATATATATATATGTAAATTTTTCCGCAGTTTCTACTTTATTTTGTATAGAGTTAAATTTTTCGATTTGAATTATGAATTCCTTTTCTCTGTGGAATAACAGTACAGACACAGAATAATTCAACTATTCCGTGCTGAATACTTCTGTTTTTGGTTGCCCATGACAATCATACGTTAAAATAGGAGAAATTGCACATTAAAATGGGTCATTAATGATCAATTTCGTGTACGTTAAAGTAAGCTTTTATTTAGAGGTCGACGGAAAAATATTTTTCCTCTCACACGGACGTAAAAAAAAATTGTATATTGTTTTATCAGGAATAAAAGTGATACTTTTGTGGCGAGACTAAATGTTTGTGACAATTTCAGTCGAGCCACAACAAGTGCTTTTCTCCGAATAAAACATGCGATTTTTCCCGCAAACGATGTTCAAACGATAGAATTAAGATAATATTCTTAAAAAGGATTAGATGGAAAAAAACGTAAAACTAGATTGCTTTGCTTACTGGTTTTATAGATGTCAAAGCAATACAAATTTGACAATTCAACAAAATAATTGTCAGAAACATTCAAAGTCACTTATCTACTCATTATTGGACTGTGCGTTTTTGGTAAGTAACCGAGTATAAAGAAATGACTTATTGTATTAAAATATATAAAACTTTTCTTACAGATTACGTTATGTCGGATTCGGAACCCAACTGTACGCCGCCCGACGTTCTTGATATTGACATCAGAGTACAAAAAAGTGTACTTTTTTGTACGCTCACGGCCGGACGAAAAAGTAAAAACAAAAGGACGTCTGTGAAGTGAAACTTCAACATTGAGAACTGAGGTTGAAAATGTCGTCATTTTTTGACGTTTGCCGAAAAACATTATTATTATAATTATTATATCTTTTATTAAATTTTTCGATACCACAATCAAATGCTTTCTTTTAAAATGGGATAATATGAATGACAATATGCATATTTATTGATCAACTGACAAATCGTATTATAATTATCGTTTGATTAAATTGGATCATCCGCAAAATGGGCAAGCACCCTGTGCATAATAATAACGTCATGAGGCGTAGGCCCCTTTTCTGTACACATTTCCATAAATTATTAAATTTCGCCGCCTCCGTACGGAATTGCGACGACAGAAACGAAAGATGCGCTGTTTTATTCAGCCAATTAGTTTAATCAGGACGACAAAGTGGCGCTGTTTACTTCTGATGTCAGCTACAGATGGCGTTCATTATTTGTCCGTGGTGATCTGAACTTATCATAATCGAGGAATTTATACCACATAGAGGTTAAACCGCGATTCATCCTATCGGAAATAATTTCAGAAAAATCTAACAGAAAGTTGAATTTTCGAAAATTATACTTTGAATTTTCCAGAAATTTTTCATGCCATGGTTGGAGAAAATGAATACATTTATATATATATATATATATATATATATATATATATATATATTTATATCTATATATATATATATATATATATATATATAATTATATATATATATATTATATATATATATATATAAATATAAATATAAATATATATATATATATATATATATATATATATGTATATATATATATATATACATATATATATCTGGGGGTGCAAAAAAAAAGGTTTATTCCATATTTTGTAACGTTTTTATGTGACTTGAAAGTGAGAGTTCTAACTTTTTGTTCCCGAAAAAATATATTGAAAAACTTCTGTATTTCCTACATATGATTTTCCCATTTTTTACTTCAAGGGTCAGCTGGTGCCATAACGACAATCACATAAAACGACAAATGGTCCACATATAAAAAAGGCATCGAATTCAATGATTTATTGACAATTTTGAGATACGGGTTTTTGTCAGGTTGAATTGGTGAATTGAAATGGAATCTGAGTTCTCTCATATTTGTTAGATAAATATTTTCTGATATACTCATTTATTGTGTTTCATTTATCACACTATGTCCTGTTCAATGAAATGAATACGACATTGTTGAAACTCGATTTTATTAAAAAGTTGACGTTTCGCCACGACATTCGTGGCTTTATCAAAAGTTGTGATAAAGCCACGAATGTCGTAGCGAAACGTCAACTTTTTAATAAAATCGAGTTTTTTCTTTTAGAATCTCTCCAGCAAAGTCTTTCAGAAATTGATTGTGTCCATAGAAAACAAAAAAGATAAATATCATCAAGGCTGACTCAGTCAAATAAAAAATATATGTCAAGAACGAATTTAACAAACAAATTAGATATAACAAGAAAATATACCCTTCACTCTTTTTTATACAAAGTCATTAAAGGTATTCTTGAATTACACAGTTTCAACTGCATTTTAATGTAAGTATTTAAGTTATCAGCGTATCATAAGAAATTTCTCTTATATTCAACCTAGAAATTATTCAAAATTGATAACAAAAAAATTATATTTATTGTTGATGGAATCCGTCGTTACTACGTGATAATTTAACATGATTAACAAAACTAAATTTGATTTTACTACGTTTATTATCACAAAATATTTTGAAAAATATAACACTGCGATTGCAATTTCGGTCACTAGACCATCATCGGGCAGATTGAGTTAAGAACTGAATACAAAATAATTATAGATTTGCCCTTACGGGTGGGAAAGGATTATTGCAGGTACCTAAATAGACAAGAGGAACATATTTCAAGAAGGGCTAATCGAGTGAATTTCACAAATTGGTACAATACAATGTTCTTAGAAAAGTCATTATTGTTTAAATACACTAAATATAGGAGAATATATCAAGTCAATCTGGTCGTTCAGCAAGATATCTTTTGCATTATTATTGAGTTTAAAAATTTCTAATGATTCTAAGTAAGTAAGTTTGGTTCCTTTCGGTAATTTGTTCATGATTTGAAAATTATCTATTTGTGGAAATGGGTGGTGGCTTTCACGGCAATGATTTGAAAACGTTGAATCCGTTTTATTTTTCAAAAAAGATTGTTGGTGTTCTTTAAATCTTGTCTTGAACGATCGACCAGTCTGACCTATATATACTCCTTTACATACAGGACAAATCAACTTATAAACTCCTGAACTTTCAAATTTTGAAGTGATATCTTTGGCATTGAATAAAAATCCTGAGAGTTTTGTCTTAGGTTTGAAAGCAATTTTAATATTACATTTAGGTATGACATTAGCAACTTTTTCTGTTAGAGGACCAAAATATGTTAAAGATGTATTCCGTCGGATTCAAATCATCCTCTTTCCCATAAACATTCAGCTTTTAATTCAATGATCCACAGAGCGTTTTCAATTCCATTATCCGTAACAAATTTAGCGAAAGAAATTTCGACTATAAAACTAATTGCGTCAAATAATGGTTTTCATACAAGTGTGATAGATAAAATGATAAACAAGAAACGTAATCAACTAGCGTACAACAGCATATATCCCCGATTAAAAGTAGAAAAATCGGAAAAATTCACATCTTTAACATATTTTGGTCCTCTAACAGAAAAAGTTGCTAATGTCATACCTAAATGTAATATTAAAATTGCTTTCAAACCTAAGACAAAACTCTCAGGATTTTTATTCAATGCCAAAGATATCACTTCAAAATTTGAAAGTTCAGGAGTTTATAAGTTGATTTGTCCTGTATGTAAAGGAGTATATATAGGTCAGACTGGTCGATCGTTCAAGACAAGATTTAAAGAACACCAACAATCTTTTTTGAAAAATAAAACGGATTCAACGTTTTCAAATCATTGCCGTGAAAGCCACCACCCATTTCCACAAATAGATAATTTTCAAATCATGAACAAATTACCGAAAGGAACCAAACTTACTTACTTAGAATCATTAGAAATTTTTAAACTCAATAATAATGCAAAAGATATCTTGCTGAACGACCAGATTGACTTGATATATTCTCCTATATTTAGTGTATTTAAACAATAATGACTTTTCTAAGAACATTGTATTGTACCAATTTGTGAAATTCACTCGATTAGCCCTTCTTGAAATATGTTCCTCTTGTCTATTTAGGTACCTGCAATAATCCTTTCCCACCCGTAAGCGCAAATCTATAATTATTTTGTATTCAGTTCTTAACTCAATCTGCCCGATGACGGTCTAGTGACCGAAATTGCAATCGCAGTGTTATATTTTTCAAAATATTTTGTGATAATAAACGTAGTAAAATCAAATTTAGTTTTGTTAATTATATTTATTGTAATGAAAATATTATGTTTACTGATATTTAGGTGAAGAAAAATGGACAAATTTCAAACTACATGTTTTAGTTCGAGATGAAATTATATTAAACAAGCCTCTGAGTTGAATAAAACGAAAATATAATCACAGCAACCCTTATTAGAAAAGCAGGTTTTCATAACGTATCCAGTTCAAAATCCAAATCCAAAAAAAATTGCGATCTCTATGGTGTAAACAATATTTATTTTCTATTCGAGGGGTCAACCCCTCAACCAATTCGTACCAAAACCAATCGCATCCAAGATATCATACGAAACTACAAACTGTCAACTCTATTGCTACAAAATTTTTATCATGTGAATAAGATTTATTATCTCCTCAGGAGGGTCAACCCCCCAACCAATTATTATCGAAACGAATACCATTCAAGATATCATATGAAACTAGCCACCTACAACGTTTCAACACTATGGTCCCCAAATTGAGCCTTCTATCGAGTAAACAAGATTAATTTCTTCCCCAAGGAGGTCAAAACCCAACCAATTCGTACCAAAACTAATCTCATCCAATATATCATACGAAATTACCTACTCAACAACTTTCAATCCTATTGCTCCAAAATTACTCCCTTTATCATGTAAAAAAGGTCAACCCCCCAATCAATTCGAGCCAAAACCTCTATCCAAGATATCTTTCGAAAATACCTACTAACAAACTTTTAACCCTATTACTCCAAAATTGCGACCTTTATCGTGTAAACAATCTTTATTTCTTCTCCCGGGGGGTCAACCTTACAACCAATTCGAACGAAAACCAATTCCATTCAAGATATCATACAAAATTACCTAGATACAAAATTTCAACCTTATTGCTACAAAATTGCGCCTTCTGTCATGTGAACAAGATTTATTTCCCCCTCAGTGGGGTCAACCAATTCGAACCAAAACCAATACAATCCAAGATATCATACGAAACTACCTACTTACAAACTTTCAACCCTATTGCTTCAAAATTGCGCCCTTTATCGTGTTAACAACACTAAAATACATATGAACATATATATATATATATATATATATATATATATATATATATATATATATATATATATATATATATATATATATATATATATATATATATTGCTATGGTCTATTTATTTGCAATATTAAAATTGAAATATATGGTACAATATTAAATGATATTGATCAAGGAAAGGAAAACTTCAATGAATTTAAAATAGATATTAGTAAATGATAGATGTTTAAAATGTATATATATATATATATATCTAATCAATAATAAAACTTGAAAAATAGGAGAAGGAAGAAGTATGTAAATGGTTAATTAATGTAATAATATTATTGAAATTTTAATTAATGTGAATTTAAATATGTAAAACTGATTTACAAGAAGACTAATGTAAATGTATTGATTATAAATGATCAATATCAACTTTTAGAATCAAGAATATATGAAAAATCCTTGTAGAATGTCAGAAACTTGAAATGTCATTAATCGTTGGAAATAAATATTAAGTAATGCAATAGAAATTCATGAAATATCAAATAGATATGAGAATACAAGTATTAGAGCTTTTGAAAAGATTAATTAGAACAAATTAATTCAATATAACAGACTTAAATTATGTAGAATGTATATAATTATGGAAATATTATGTATCGTAGAATCAACTAAATTTGAATAACAGATAATAAGTTCATTTCAAGTCATTGAAGAGAATTAATCATATATAAAGGTATTAGAA
>JARQZK010000159.1:102500-110000 GCA_030704885.1 Cynegetis impunctata
GTACAGTTCTTTTGTCGTAATTATGACTATTCAATAGATTATCTAAATACTGGCTCGTTTATATATATATAAATGGATGGATGATACTGATGAGCCCCGATAAGGGCGAAACAGTCTGTCTATCAATTTCCATCGGTTGTGATAATCAAATTAACATTTCGAACAATTACCGTCTAGGGTAGTTTGTTGATATTTCGATGCTTCGTGAACTCTTATAACCAGCTCCGCTAGGAGGTTTGTTTGATTAGTTTCAAATAAATGTCCTAGTTCACTTAATTTTATAACCACGGGCGTGTTTTCCGTTTAACACGAATAATTCTCACTTATATATATATATATATATATATATATATATATATATATATATATATATATGTGTGTGTGTGTGTGTATGTGATATATATATCTTTATATATATATATATATATATATATATATATATATATATATATATATATATATATATATATATATATATATATATATATATATATTTATATATATCTATATATATATATATATATCTATATATATATATATATATATATATATATATATATATATATATATATATATATATATATATATATACATATATACTAAACTTCAACACCGTTTGATCGATCATCGCCAAAGTGGGCAGATCTGAGTGTTTTTTCATAGAGAAGGTTTTTATGGAATATATTTTCCTTCAAACTCTTCTTAGATAGCGTTACATCGCATCAACTTCCATACCATTGAAACATCTCCATGAAAATGTATTTTATAATTAATTGGATTGGTCTACTGCAGCAGATAGTATATAGTTTAAGTCTAGTATTGACATAATAGTTTTTTATGTACCAAGTACGTTAGGATCTAGTAACGCACGTGGTGCACACACGATTTCATTTTTCACGAAAAAATTATTTTTTCATAATGAAAAATCGGTTCATTGCTCCATTAATTTCCGTTTTACTTCACATATGCCTGCTCATAAAGCCCTAGGGCATAATGAATGTATTTATAGCAAGCGTAAATCAACAAATAATATATCATAATCATAACTCCCACTCATTGTACCAGGAGAAATGAAGCAACTTCCATTGATTAAATACTTCATAATCCTTGTCGTATACTACTCTGAATTTCTCCGGCAATAAATTATTCCCAGCTTTGGCTGCATATTCTATGATATTATTGGGTAAATTCATTTTCATTTCCATTATTTCTATAAGACTACACAAAGAAAGCAGCAATGACATTCACTAAATATGATGACAAAAATATTCACAAACGTCAAAATATCAACTAATGACATGCCTACTATGAGAAAGAAAGTATAGGAGCAACGAACCGATTTAAAAATCGATTTTCCATTATAATAAAATAATTTTTTCGTGAAAAATAAAATATTGTATGCACCACGTGCGTTACTAGATGCTAACGCCAATCTGTCAATATTCATCCCTCGGGCCTCCAGGCGTTAGGATCTATATAACGAACTTGGTACATAAATAACTATTTTGAGAGTACTTATAAAGCTCACACTTCTGATTTCTTTCAACTGATTATCGTTTATTTTATTTCAGGTATGTTCGATTTCTATATCAACAAGTTAGAGTGTTCAAACTTTTCGAATGAGGTAAGTCCGATTCAATAATGACAAATCCATCCGATTCCAATCGCAAGTCTCTTCGATCATCGTTTCCGACCAAGAGAGACCACAGATTGATTCGATTGCAAAATTAATCGACCATTCTGTAAGACGTCGAAACCTTTATCAATATTATGTCGTACTTTCAGACTTTCATTTTGATTCATCGACTCCCCTTTCACTGAAATCGGCAAAAGGGAAAGAGAAAAGCAGCTTTTGTTTACCATCATAATAGACCACGGGAATTAAATGAGAAAAGAAAACCTTTCGTCCGCCTTCCGAGACACATTTGGTGATGAAAGATTAATGCTTTTTAATTCCTTCCGTTTTTTCCACTTTTTCTATATCCGTTCGAGTGAATGGTCTCTCTTTCCTTGTAATCATTGAAAAAGCTGGTGCTTCTTCGGGAAAAATACCAGGTAATACTTTAAGCGGATGAACTACATGGAAGATATTTTCCGGCCAACAGTTTTTTTTGGGATTTTCTTGTGAGAAAGTTGACGTTTATATGTCTGAAATTAATTGAGTAGTCCAATACATTTAATTAATTAAATTTCTAATGTTTATTACATTTATTAATATGCAAACCATAGACTTTTCATTAAATGGCTATTGCCTTGATTGTTACGCAAATCGGTTGAAATTTTTATGTTTCTTCTATAAGGAATGTATATCACTTATCATATACAGGGTGTTCGGTACATGAACGGTCATAATTTTCTGGATTGTTGGGGTCATTTGCTACCTTCCCACCATTCGGCTCTAGGTCCTAATAGTCACGGATAAGGAGAATTTTTTCCTCAAATTACCTCAAATCCCGCCTTAAACTCCTCGCTAGTTTATTATTAATGCTTGTGAAAGCATTAAAAAAAATTCTGTAATTTATGCTTGTTCAAATAATAAGTAGTTTTTATTCTAGTTGGAAGTACCAAAGGGACATACTAGAATTTTTATTCCACAAAATCAACTTCAGAATTCAATATGGAAAAAAGTAACAACATTTCAGAGTTTCATTTTTTTGAAGAACTTCTCTACTTGATGGCCTTTTCAACGGTATACTACATAATGATAAAAAAAAACATTTTTGCGGAATTACGGATATTCCCTCATAAGGGTGCAAATCGGTCGGAATTGGTGACAAAAACAATTTTATTTTTATGATTGTTTATTTGAACGAAATTTAAGCAATTAGCGATAATTTAATACCTAACTGCTTTTTATACTAGTTCTCAATTGTTATTACTTTTTTGAACATTGGATATTTGGTTATTTTTACAAACTCATTAATTTGGTGGAATGAAAAACCTCTTATGTCCTTGTGGTATGTCAATTGTAATAATAGTTATTTAATAACTAGTTTATCAATGACAGCGATTAATGGTTGAGATATTTCAACGCGCGAGCGGAGCGAGCGCGTTAATAGTTCGAGACCATTAATCGCTACATTAATAAATGAGTTAATTACAAGATTTTTCCGTCGACCTCATCATGAATTGAGTATAAATTCTTGATTGAAATAAATTTTTATTTTGCATAAGAGATACATTTGACACAATATAAATTTCTATGTTCATTTCGATATATTTATATTCATGCTCCCGATGGAATAATTTGAGAAATTCATAGATGGAATATTAGACATGTGACATTCTGAATAGTTCACATTACCGACAATATCCGATAAGGAATATGTGGAACTGGTGGAGGCTGAAGTGTTAATTACTTTCGAACGATTATTGCATAAAATTTTTACCGCAGCTTTTACTTTATTTTGTATAGAGTTAAATTTTTCGATTTGAGTTATGAATTCCTTTTCCCTGTGGAATAACAGTAGAGACACAGAATAATTCAACTATTCCGTGCTGAATACTTCTGTGTTTGGTTGCCCATGACAATCATACATTAAAATAGGAGAAATTGTACATTAAAATGGGTCATTAATGATCAATTTCGGGTACGTTAAAGTAAGCTTTTATTTAGAGGTCGACGGAAAAAACAATTAGATATTTGAACAAGCATTAATTACAGAATATTTTAACAAAATGGTGATTTCACTGGCATAAATATAAATTACAAGAGTTGAAAGGCAAAATTTGCGGTGATTTGAAAACATAATCATTTTAACCATGATTCTTAGAACCCGGGTTACCAGACTGGAAAATTAGCAAATGGCCCTAACAATATCCCAGAAATTTTTGACGGTTCACGTGCTGAACACCCTGTATATAAATGTGTTGCTCTAGCTGCGTTTCATGAGCGTGTGATGAACTAACGTTTTCGCAGACCCTTTTAATTAAAGAACATTGAACCATATTGTCACGACTACATATCTGCATATACGTTTGAGTATAACCGGGTTGATGAATAAATCCGTCAGGCTTTTCAATCATAGCTGATCATTATCTTGTTTGAAAACTGACGCTCACAGCTTTTCGCTGTTGTGGATGTATACGAATTATAAGTTTCGTTCGAATAATCTTCATTTATTCAGAAAATAAAACAGAGTTGGTGGAAAAAAAACAGGAGCACTTTTTTTACGGAAACTAAATTATTTTGAATTTAGTGTAAACTTTGTCAAATATCTGATATAGAAAAAATTTAACCGAACTTACCTGTTGTCCCTCCCTTGTTGAACGCTTATGATGGCAATAAAAAACGTGGGTTTGTAGTACACAATTTATTACTGCTGGGTTATATAATGTACCAAGTTTGAAGTTCTAGCTAAAGGTTTTTCAAGAGATATGCTTAAATACTGACGTAAGAGCGTCATCTTCAAAGGGCGCTAGCTCCCTTGCGAGGAACTTTTGAATAAAGGTAAATCAGGTTAGTTGAACATAAAATTACATCAAGTGCTTATCTGTAGTTTGCGTTGAGCAGTTTCTAGACACCTGTATATGTATATACACATTATTTATAAACAATACAGAAATATTTCAGGATAATAATGATCAAATTAAATGGGATATATAGAAGTTATAGATTAAGCTAATGGGATTTTTGACGTCCTTAGTATATGTTATAGTACACATTAACCAAAACAACATAAACAAATTTCTTCAATTTCATTTATAATTTCTCAAAATATCATTTGCAGTGGAATATATAGGCATATTGATTAACATACAAAGTTTGATGCATAAAATTAAAGAGGAGACAATATTAAAGGTGAACATGCAGCGTAGCATGCCGCATAGGCAGAATTGCACGCCGCCAGAGCCGGCGACGCTGCAATAATAGCTCCTGGAACGGTGCCGAAGGTAACTCCGGCGGCACTAAAACACGCTACCACTATGCCTGCGCACGCAGCCTGACAGAGTCCGTATGTTAGTAGAGGCATTTTTTGACCTGTGGACAAAGGGATTCAAATCAAGCAACGAAAAAATATATATATATATTTATCTATATATATATATATATATATATATATATATATATATATATATATATATATATATATAAATATATATATATAAAATATATATATATATATATATATATATATATATATATATATATATATATATATATATATTTTATATTATATTTTTATATTTTATCTATATATAAATTTATATATTAATATATATATATATCTAGAATATATTTATCTATATATATATATATATATATATATATATTTATATATATATATATATATATATTATCTATATATATATATATATATATATATATATATATATATATATATATATATATATATATATATATATATATTATATATATATATATATCTATATATATATATATATATATATATATATATATATATATATATATATATATATATATATATATAAAAAACTACTCCAGCGCGTAACTGTTTTTCTTTGATATACTGCAACAATATGTATTTTCGGGGAATATACGACTTATAATTATTTTTTACATTACATAAAGTGAACAAGAAATTTTTTTTAATTATTAAAAACAGCAACTTTCCAAGGGAGCTGGTTATACGCATTCACGATCCAACGGTGAATTATAGAAATCGTCAAGTCACCCCAAAATCTGCATACATCTGTTGGATTGTGAATGCAGATTTTGCGTTGCGGAATACGTATAACCAGCTCCCTTGAAAAGTTGTTAAATATTTTTTAAATTATTAAAGAATTTTCCTTGTTCACTTTATGTAATGTTTGGAATTGACTATGGCCAAAAGTATGTTTTTCATGATTCAATTGTTTTTTAATTAAATAATGAAATGGCAGCTGCTATTCAATTGGACTCTTCTTTTTTATATATATATATATATATATATATATATATATATATATATATATATATATATATATATATATATATATATATATACCGGGTGTAAATGAGTGATGGGCCACCCCTATAACTTTTTAATGGATTCTTCGATTTTATTGAAATTTGGGTGGTTTATCTCAGACATAATTTTGAGTTTTTTCACATACAAAATCAATATGGCTGACTTCCGGTTTCACAGAAAACGATATAAAAATTAAAAATTTAAATGGAACACCATATATATTTTCACATATTTTAATTCTGAGGCTTCAAATACATGCATTCCATCTGTCAAATGTCAATTCTAGCGCCGTTTCAATTTTGTTTTTTATTTTGTTTTTTTTATCGTAGATGGCTGCGACGTCGTCTGAATCATAGATAATTATTGATTTAAAATATCGCCGAAAGTAATAATTTTTCAAAAAATTCATTTTCGTGAATTTTGTTAACGATTAAGTTCTTTTTCGAACCAAAACTCAGTTTTTTAAATAGAAACATACATGGGCCACCCTGTATATCAAAAAGCTCCTACAAATTCCCTCAAAATGATTCACACATCAGTTTTCTCAATTCCTAAATAACGAAGTAATTATTAAAAATCTTATTCTTATTAGTACCCTTTGCTGCTGAGACCGACCCTGTTTACGAAATATGAAAAAAAAAATTGACAGATGAAACGTATGTATTTGAAGCCTCAGAATTAAAATATGTAAAAATATACAAGGTGTTCTATTTGAAGTTTTAACTTTTATATCGTTTTCTGTGAAACCGGAAGTCAGCCATATTGATTTTGTATGTGAAAAAACTCAGAATTATGTCTGAGATAAACCACCCAAATTTCAATAAAATCGAAGAATCCATTAAAAAGTTATAGGGGTGGCCCATCACTCATTTACACCCGGTATACATAGTATATAAACAAATTTCGATAAATACGAATAAAGATTGATTACTTATTTAATGTAAATGAGCAATATTATTAGCACTCACCAAAAAATAATTAAACTTAATTTTTTTGCTTTCTGGATACAACTCATTCATCTGATCTGATAGATAACCGATGACTACCCAAATTATTTTTTGACAGGAATATATACTTCAAGATTACCTATCTATTCAAATAATGCGCAGACGCGATGGTACTCTTTCAGAAAGTCAGCGCAGTTGTCAGATTGAATCGACAATATTATGTTCTAAACTCATTTCAAGCTCTACAAATAACGGTCGAATAAATTCATAAATTTATCGATTTAAGATGCTCCGTGTTTTTCCAGTATATAATGATGGATTTTGTACAGAATAAAAGGATAGGTTGAAAGTACAATAAAAGATGCAGAGCTCCGTCACAAGTTCGAATTTTTCGCAAAGTGTATCCCATCGACATGCTATTCGAACGGAATTAATTATAGTTTAAAAAAACTGAAAAACAAACAACAAACAAGTTGACTCTGAAGAGTAGGCAGGTTGAGACTTCAGAGTTGAGAGGAAGCAGTACGGTTAGTGGAGTAGGCAGGTTGAGACCACGCAATCGTATTGTTTCCGATTCCTCCTAACTCGATCAGTGGAGTAGGCAGATTGAAGCCTTGTAT
>JARQZK010000159.1:120000-149476 GCA_030704885.1 Cynegetis impunctata
ATTGCTAATAATTACCAAGAGATTATATATATATATATATATATATATATATATATATATATATATATATATATATATATATATATATATAGGGTGACCCAAAGCTACGTAATCGGTCCATAACTTTATTGTCATTGAAGATATCGATATGAAATTTTCAGAGCAAATATTACCTGACTAAGTCTATTTTTCAAAATTATTTTGAAGAAAATTGCACTTCCGGTTTTGCCGGAAGTGGTATCAACTTTGTTATTTCAGATAGAATACCCTGTTTCTTTTTTGATTTTCGAATTTTTTATGTAATTTATAATAAAATTCTCATAACATTCTTTATACCTAAAATGAACAGTTTTCGAGTTATTAATTTTTTTCGTAAAATTTTGACAGTTGCGTCTTCAACAAAAATAGGCTATAACTTCTTTGTTAGTAGGTCTATTGGTATGTTGTTTAGATTTTTGTAACCTTGAAACATTGTTTTATTCATTTCATTTCAAAATTTTCCATATTTCTAATTTATTACTTGATAAAATCTAGGTTGAAGTTGGCAAATTTCAAACGTTAATAACTTTCTTATTTCTAATGGAATGCTATGTATATTTTTGCATTATTGAATTTGCTATTCAATTACCAGTCCCTATACCTAAAGTTATTAATAACAAAGATATTTTACAATTTTGTAATAATTTATATATCAATACACTTGAGAAATCGACTAGCGAGTTATTTTGACGTATCCATGGATACCAATTACGAAAATTGTTTAAAATTTAATTGTGGCACCTTTTCTGCTCATTAAGTTTGTAGCACCTGATGCTGATATCTGAAAAGATATTGAAAATAGTAATTCTAAGACGTTAATATTCAATAATTATTGTTGTTTATGAACAACATATGTTTGTAGTAGACTGATGTCAAATTGCTATGTCAAGTTTGACATTATCATTTTGGTCAGGAGGAGTACATTCGCATGATCCAACAGTTACTCCAAATTATACATTTCAATGTTATACAGAAAGAAATCAATGCTTATTAATAACAGAATCACAAAACGTAGTTGAATCAGAATCAGAATATTTTTGATGATAAATTCTACTAGCTAGCAGAACATTTCGATCCGCTTCTCCAATACAGTAATCCATAGGTATTCATCATTTCTTGTCGCGTAAAATCCATTTTATTAACTGAAAAAATACTAGAAAAGGTGACACAATTAGATTTTAAATAATTTTTATTATTGGTATCCATGGATACGTCAAAATAGCACGCTAAACGATTTCTCAGGTGTATTGTTATATAAATTATTACAAAATTGTGAAATATCTTTGTTATTATTAACTTTAGGTATAGGGAATCGTTATACAAATCAAAAGGTAATTGAATAGCAAATTTAAAAATGCAAAAATATACATAGCATTCTATTAGGAATAAGAAAGTTATTAACGTTTGAAATTTGCCAACTTCACCCTAGATTTTATCAAGTAATAATTTAGAAATATAGAAAATTTTGGGGAATGAATAAAACACTAATTCAAGGTTACAAAAATCTGAACCCCATACCAATAGACCTACTAACAAAGAAGTTATAGCCTATTTTTGTTGAAGACGCAACTGTCAAAATTTTACGATAAAAATTAATAACTCGAAAACTGTTCATTTTGAAGAATGTTATGACAATTTTATTATAATTTACATAAGAAATTCGGAAATCAAAATATATACAGGGTATTCTATTTGAAATAACAAAGTTGATATCACTTCCGGCAAAACCGGAAGTGCAATTCTCTTCAAAATAATTTTGAAAAATAGACTTAGTCAGGTAATATTTGCGCTGAAAATTTCATATCGATGTCTTCAATGACAAAAAAGTTATGGACCGATTACGTAGCTCTGGGTCACCCTGTATATATATATATATATATAGAGTCATTCGTGAGATTTATACTTAGTTTCTGAGAACATCTTCAAAATATGTGATAATAGAAACTATTTCATATAAATCTAATGCTTCTTTCATAACTGTGCAAGTCACTCATAGTTTCTGATAATTTTTCATAATAATATATCTTCATTAAATCTTTTTTTGAAAGGAGAGTATTAATTCAAAATGCACCTTTGTGAATCTTCCTACTCTAATAGTTTTGATTATAACATTTATATTCTCATGGAATTGTAATTAATAAGAGCAAGAAATTCTTATCCATAGACTTCACCTTTCTATCTAAGTGTGTGACTTAAATCTTCTGTCTTTTTGCGAGAAAAAAATTAATTAAATAGAACTGAACTCATTATCAAACTTACCGTTTACGTTTAAAAGTTTCTACGTAAGTTTTCTCCGCGAAAACCCTCTTGCGTTTATAATTTGCCCAGTCAGGAGAAGTGGTGGACGAGAACGAAGTCGAGGATTCCGAGAATATTCGTTAAAAACGAAAGACGTTGGCTGTAGATAGGTGGCGCTCATTAAATTACTTAGCGCGATAAGGGCCGAAATGGAGAACCCCTGTTTCATCATTACTCGCCTAATAGCGAATTCATCCCGTATCGGGGGAAAATAGGGATTTTCGCGAGCAGACTTCGGATATTGCATCCATTCCGTATAGAAAACGAGAAAATAATATCGAGAGTAGATCTTCAAACTTGATAGTCCAGGCACAAAAATGATATAAGAACTTGGGAATTGAGTGAAGAAATCAATCAGTGGATCTTTTGATAAAGTATTTTCGTATATTCGTGAAATTAAGCTGAAGAATTCGTCAACAGTTGTTCTACCGTCCTCAACATTCGTTTGTAATAAATAAGAAATTATTAGAGATTAATAAGTCTTTTCACTATCTTAGCCTTCTATTAGTCGTTTTTTATCCTATAAAATACATTTGCAATATACTATTGCAGTATATCGAAGGAAAGGAGTATTTTTTCATGTCTGATGAATCTATATATATATATATATATATATATATATATATATATATATATATATATATATATATATATATATATATATATATATATATATATGTTCGGAAAGATTTCCGCGGTCGGAAGTATTTGAAAAACTTGGTTCACGGAATGAACCGCGTAAAAGATATTTCAAATCTTTTACGCGGTTAATTCCGTGAACCAAGTTTTTCATATATATATATATATATATATATATATATATATATATATATATATATATATATATATATAGTGGGAAAAAATTAACTCCGTAATATAAAACTGTAATTAGGTAATTGGGTGAAACGTCTCAACGGGCTATAATTTTGTAAACTCTTCTTTATTACATCAACATTTGAGACCAGAGAAAGACGGGAGGATCTGAAAATAAAGTAGTGTAATAGTTATGGTTGGTGTGACAGTGTAGTTTTGTTTAGTTTTATTGGATTGGTTCTGTAATTCTGTGCTCAGTCTGTCGGTTGTCATTGTAATTTACTCTGTGACTGTTCAACCTAAGATTCATTTATTGAATCAGCTGTTTGACGGATCCGTTTCTTATAATTTTTCTTGATTTGTGTTTTCTCAATGTATTTAGATGTAATTAGTTATCCTTGTTAGAGATTGTATTTTTTCAATA
The DNA here is from genome assembly GCA_030704885.1 of Cynegetis impunctata. Lineage (NCBI taxonomy): Eukaryota > Metazoa > Arthropoda > Insecta > Coleoptera > Coccinellidae > Cynegetis > Cynegetis impunctata. Next base: position 123,575 of record JARQZK010000159.1, read on the forward strand.
TGTTTTTTGACTGATTAAAATTGTTTTTTGAAAGCGATTACCACTTATGTTAGTGAAATTTCAAGGGGAATGTTGTAGTCTAATATCGATAATCTCATTTCATGTAAGTCGGAGTCCCATTTTGTCAGTGGATGGTATTTTATTGTAGATTTCTTGTAATTTTAGTAGTCCTGAAGAAGGTCCCAATGGTTGGACCGAAACGTTGATGTAATAAAGAAGAGTTTACAAAATTATAGCCCTTTGAGCCGTTTCACCCAATAACCTAATTACAGTATATATATATATATATATATATATATATATATATATATATATATATATATATATATATATATATATATATATATATATATATATATATATATATATATATATATATATATATATATATTACATGTAGTGAATAAGGAAAATTCCTTAATAATTTAAAGAATTATCAAACAATTTTTCAAGGGAGCTGGTTATACGTATTCCACAAAGCAAAATCTGCATTCACAATCTAACGGTGAATTATAGAAATTGTCAAGTCATCCCGACTCAAAATCTGCATACAGCTGTTTCGATCTTACTAGATCTCATCAGTGTAGTTTATTTGACTCTGAGTGAATTTACGAATTTTTAATTGTTCCCCAACACCAATCGTGGTCAGTAACACTGTCTGGATAACAACCCAAAGCGCCCTCCCACCAAAGATATTGGGAACCAACAATTCACCGTTTAGATCGAATATGCAGAAATTCTTCGCGCAAACACGTACCTCCTGATATGAAGATATCTACTCTACAACAGTGGCGTATATGATATCTTTGGTGGAAGGGCGCTCTGGGTTGTAATCCAGACAGTGTTACTGACCACGATTTGTATTGGGGAACAATTAGAAATTTGTAAATTCACTCCGAGTTAAATAAGCTGCACTGATGAGATCTAATAAGATCGAAACAGCAGTATGCAGATTTTGAGTCGGGGTGATTTGAAAATTTCTATAATTCATCGTTGGATTGTGAATGCAGATTCTGCTTTGTGGAATACATATAACCAGCTACCTTGGAGAGTTGTTTGATAATTTCTTAAATTATTAAAGAATTTTCCCTGTTTACTTTATTTATTGTATGAAATTGATCATGGTCAACAAGTATGTTTTTCATGATTTGATATATATATATATATATATATATATATATATATATATATATATATATATATATATATATATATATATATGTGTGTGTGTGTGTGTGTATATTCCCCCTACATATTGACATCTCCAGCGGCTCCCATCGAGTCGAATGAGCTGAAATTTGTTAATTGGGATTGTTGCCGTTGCAGAACGAGTATCAAAATTTGGGTAAATTTCTGCAACCGCCGCCATTTGAAATTTCTAATTTTCATATAAATATCCTTCCCGGCACATATTAACATCTCCAGCAGTTTGAGCTGAATTTTTTCTACCGCTGCCATTTCTACGTAAATATTTCTGGATTTTTCATGGTTTTTGAATAATTACCGAAATCCGCAGCTTCTGCAGATTGAGTTAGACGGTTGAAGGTTGGTACGTACATTGAGTTTATGTTTATTTAAGATTCTTTTCGTTAGAATCGCATCTCGACGTGATGCATTTCGAGTGAAAAATACGACTTTAGTGATAGAACGTTGCTTATAATTATGTTAGAATATTTTATAATATTTAAAATTTAATAAAAATTTCAAACAAGTTCCCAAGGGAGTTTTTTCAATTTTTTAATTTATTGTTCAATTAATGATTTGAATTCAAAATATTTCAGATCTAATTAAAACGCTTTATGTCATTCAGGATATAAAAGTCTGTCAATCTACAAAGAGTTTGAAAAAATATTGAAACGGCGTACCAGAATTATTCCTACAATTTAGATGACCATTATAATTTATTCAATATTTAGCAGTGAAATAATTAATAAAAAAAAGTAACGTGATGAAGCAATTTAAAATACACACAATAATATAATTATCAAAGCATTCTGTTCAAACATCACCCATATATGTCATGTATAAACACTACAATTTCAGGTATCAAGAAGAAATTGAAGCATTTCATCTTAAATTTCAGATTTTCTTACAATTTATAGAAACAGAAACGTTGGATTTCCTTAACAAATTAATATTTTGTGCCAGCGTGTAATTGCAGATAAATTTCGAACAGTTGTTTAGTTTTACGGTCTTCTTTACCTGAGCAAAATATAAATAAGTCATTTCGAAATGAGATTTTCCCCTTTCGTTGTTTTTATGATTGTTCTATAGGCGGGATAAGACCGAATTATAAACGGAAAATTATTCGGGTGACTGCGAAGTTAACTGGGATAATTGCTTACCTGAAGTACGTAATTAAGTTTGTTCACGTTATTTGTGAATATATCTACCAAGTCGCAAGTTACTGCAAGAATAAACAACATCCAGAAAGTTATAACGTAACAATAGAATATATATATATATATATATATATATATATATATATATATATATATATATATATATATATATATATATATATATCAGTGGCGGCTCGTGAGGTGTTTGTTTAAGGAGGTTACAAGAAGTGTTAAAAAATACACCATAGGCGAAAAATTTCAGGATTTCAAGGTCAACCGCCTTTTTTTATTTAAAGAAAATCAAAGTAAAACAATCTAAAATATTAATTTCTTTGGGAAAAAAATTGTATTCACTTTCGAGTGTCTACCATGAGACATAAAACTCCTATTTAAAATATTCACAAAAACTCTTCTCCGCCAATTAATCAATTCATCTATTCATCAAATTTTTTTTTCTTTCACAAAATAGGTACCTACCTACCTACTTAACGAATTTGTTACCTATTCGAGGAATGAATCAAATGTTGCCCAGTAAGTATCAATAACATTAATTATGTTCTGTTTTCCAAGCAATTTAAATTTGATCCACGACACGACGATGTTCCTGGGATTTAACGTGCCTTTCCAGAGAACGTGATGAATTTTTTAAATCGTCAAAACCTAAGCGGCCCCAAACAGAGACATTTTCTCTAGTAAGAAGTAAACACTGTCGACAAAATAATTTATTTTTTACCTGTGATCCGGTTAGCCAAGGATGTCTCTCATAATTTCTGATATTAAAACCGCGATTCTGTTGTTCGTTACGCTGCACCAAATTGTTCAATTCCGGGGTCGGTCGCAATGTTTTTATTAAAACTTTATCGTCTTAATTTAGTGCACTAAAGTTATGGGATAACAAATATTCCACTAAGGCATCATTGAAATTTTTAATATTAACTTCAGTAACCGCACTCATTTTAAAAACAATACGCGAGCAAAATGAATTAAAAATAACCGCACCGGCTCTTCACATGCTTGCTACGTGCACTGAAATAGAATAAATAAGGTCGAATATCGTATGCTTTAACCGAGCAGCTAGGTTCAATCGGTGTTGCCATTCACATGTGTTTTCCTTTTCTATTGCTATAAAGTATTCATTCGCAGTATTCGCACCGTTGTTTGCTTTTCTGTGGTGGGCATAATGAACGTTGAAAATATACCTTTCTAAGCCCCTGCAGCGTTGCCACTGTTGAAATGAAATCTTGAAATTAATTAAATGCAGTAAGCAGTAAATGTAAATACCTTCTATCGTAATTAATAAATTATATTATATAATGTAGGTTGAAAGGAAGGTCAGTGCATAAAATAATATGATTTTGATCAATATGATTATGCTGAATGCTGACTATTTAATATAGTATAGTAGTGATACACAAAATACTGAGGAGGCGGCATAGCCTCCTTAGCCGCCTACGAATAGCCGCACCAGATATATATATATATATGTATATATATATATATATATATATATATATATATATATATATATATATATATATATATAGTGAATAATTGCAACAAACTTGTTCAAATACGCGTTAAGATGTTTCATTTTTTCACATAAAAACGGCGACCTATACGAAATAAAGTTAGGAGAAAGTTTTTGTCACAAAATGAACGAGAAATAAGAAAATGATTGTTAGTTTAAACATCTCAGTGGAGTACCATTTTTGTCTTTAAAAAAATTGAGATCATTACCCGTATGATGAACATAAGATGCTTAGTTGCATGTCAGAAAATGAGCAATAACTACCTCTTAAAACCCAACAAATTTCATTTGCATATCTCGCCCGGCTTCAGACCGATAAATAGTCAGTTTTTAAGCCAATTTTTAGCACCCCGTATTTCTGAAAACGAAGCATTTGCAGACATAAGTTATATAGCAAAAGGCCATTTGTTTTTCATACAGAATCACCCTCTGAAGTTTGTCACACCTTATTCAGTAACAAACACCCTGTATATATATATATATATATATATATATATATATATATATATATATATATATATATATATATCGCTATAATCAGTCGTTTAGCGTATTGTATCCCTTTCTAACCCATTCGTTTTCTTTGAACAAAAGCCAATATGAGCTACATTATTTTATTGAGTTTTGTTGAAAATTGCGCACTCATTTACAATTGCTGAGCGTATGCTCTAATAGGACGAGCTCATCACGAGGCTCCACCTTATTATATAAAAAAATATATTATGTATTGAAAAGCAGACAAACTAAATTAAATAGGAATAAAAAATTTTTATACTAGAATTTAAAGAAAGAGAGAGAGAGAGAAACCAAATTTATTGAATGAGGATTCAAAGGATTCAGGCTTTGATTTTTACTTCAAGAGCACTATTTAAAACAGTGATCTTGTCAGGAAAGAAAAAACTATTCAAAATTTAGTAGAACAAATACAATATTGTCATAAGGGCCTTGTTCAATGTAATACATCTTCTGATACTAATATGAAAACATTTAAAAAGAAAAAGGAATAACTACGCTATCACAAATACCGAAGTATATGTATTATTATGAATAATTACAAAGAATTTTTATAATTCTGTAATAGGGATATTCAACTCATCGAAACGTCATGTATGTTCAATTTTATTTTATTTTATTACTGTAATATGATTATTGTATACTGATTTATGGAGTTTATATGTTGATTTGTCATGTCTGTAAAGGAGTGTATATAGGTCAGACTGGTCGATCGTTCAAGACCAACAATCTTTTTTGAAAAATAAACGTTTTCAAATCATTGCCGTGAAAACCATCACCCATTTCCACAAATAAATAACTTTCAAATTATGCACAAATTACCGAAAGGAACTGAACTAACTTACTTAGAATCATTAGAAATTTTTAAATCATAATGCCAAAGATATCTTACTGAACGACTAGATTGACTGGATATATTCTCCTATATTAAGTTAAGGTACTAAAAGTATGAGTATGCTCGTCAGCCATTTTGGGTCCAGTTGTCACTTTCGGCTGCTTTCGGCCGTATATTTATTTACATTCGAACTACACGTTTATGACATTTTATTAAACATTTAAGCGTCGCGAACTGTAAAAAAGTCCTCGTATTGCCATTTTGTTATAAAAATGCCGTGTTGTTCGGCATATAATTGTTCAAACCGAACAGAAAAGAAGTATCATCTGTATCGGTTTCCGAGTGATGAAAAACGGAAAGCCAAATGGGTTCAAAACATGAGACGAGAAAACTGGAAGCCAACCTTGTCATCTCGTTTATGTGAGGTAAATTGATTCAATTTTATAATATGTACGTTTATTCGATGTCAAGGTATCAATAACAAGGTTCAAACCCGCCGAACCTCACATAAAATAACCTCTAGTTAGTACTCCCAACATTATCTGCTGTGTGTTTAATGTAGATTTCAAAAAATTATAAAACAAAAACGCAACGTTCGACATGTTGTACTTCTTATATTCAAAGATTCTGACATTTATATATTACAACAACAAATACCTTTGATTTATTTTCATCCCCCAGATTTTCAGTCGAATAATTATTGACATTTCTGCTCGACATAATTTCAGCCAAAATTGATCGATGCTGTAATTCAAAAGATACAGACTGCTTACAGAATGAGCATTCAAGCAATAATTAAAAATATATTATAAAACCAATTTCAAATGTTTTCTTTTTTTGATAATCAGATTTCAATGACAGTTCCAGTGGAATACTATGCTGACAAGCGTTGCACGATACTTGACAATACTGATGCGAAAACCAAAGCGAACACTGACTCGAATTGAACAAAGCCTTTCCGAGGACTTTTTTACCGTTTGCGACACTTAAATGTTTAATAAAATGCCATTACCTTGCAATTAAAGTGCAGCTCGAATGTACGTAAACATACGGCCGAAAGTGACACCTGGACCCAAAATGGCTGACGAGCACCTATACTTTGAGTACTCTAATTAAGTGTACTCAAACAATAATGATTTTTCTAAAAACATTTTATTGTACCAAATTGGGAAATCCACTTCGATTAGCCCTTCTTAAAATGTGTTCCTCTTGTCTATTTAGGTACCTGCAATAATTCTTTTCACCCGTAAGCGCAAATCTATAATAATTATGTATTCAGTTCTCAATCTGCCCGATGATGGTCTAGTGACCGAAATTTTAATCGCAGTATTATATTTTTCAAAGTAATTTTGTGATAATGAACGTAGTAAATTCAAATTTTCTTTTTGTTCATAATATAAGTATTGCTAATTTTAAATTTAGATAGATATTTTTATTAAATATGAACAATTATAATAAAAATACCCCTTTATTCCCAGTAGAAGATAAACACAATTCATTAGACCAAGAATATTCCAAATTCATCCGAAATATTTCTTCACAAACTGTAGGCTGGCAACAATTTGAAGCTCATTCCAAAGATTCCGACGATGATTAAGAAACTTTCTAATATACATAAAAGCCGAGACGCATTTGCTACAGTTCAAAAACACTGAGCGGAAAGTTCTCAAGCAATTGTTCATAGTTCGAGTTGTACGTAACTGGGATTTGATAAAGGTTGACAGCTATGAAAACTCATTGGCATTCCCTTACTGGCGCGAAATGTGCCTTTAATCAGAATGGTGGAGCGCAATAATGATTCCCAGAGGAAATCCGAGAGATGCTTAATGAAACATCATAATAATGCAATCGCTGCGATGAACTGCCGTCTTTGGGATTATTCCATTCAAAGGAATGTTCGACAGTGTTCAAGCTTTCAGCAATCAACAAGGAAATTTCTCTTGTTGAAAGTATTATTATTTTGTTCTTTGATTCGCAGTGAAGCCGAGAATACTTGTTCTATGTTTGTGCTTCACAAGAACTGTGAAATTTGAATATAATATATACAACTACCTATATAAAAATTTTGTGATAATATTTGAGCCCAAAAAATTTTTTGTATTCAGTTATAATATCACGGGAGCATCGAAAATAATCGGTTATACTTCTGAGTCACGGGATGTATTTTGCGAAACATCACGAGAGCGCAGCTCGAGTGATGTTTTCAGAAAATACGTCGAGTGACGAGGTCAGTATAACGATTAATTTCGTTTGCTCGAGTTGGTATTCGTTACGATTATATAACGAATAAACAACACCGCCAGAATTATAACCAAAGCGTTCAATACTGAAAAATCGAACGAAACTTCAACAAACTTGATTATTAATTTTTTTTTGACAGACATCAATATGAAAACATTCACATTTTGAAACGAGGCGAAACACCAAAACGATTATACAACGTAGTCAAGGGTATATTCACTTATCAATATACGGAAACTATGCAAAATTCACGAATTCTATTGACTTGTTCACTCATGAATTATATAGTCTAGTTTATATTCTTTGACCAGTCAAATTTGGCCCATATCGAAAAATGATTGTGACGAATATTTCCCTCGTGTCAAAAATACCATGTAAATGGAATGCAATTATCGCAAAATTACAGCGAATATTTCCCTCCTATCAAAAATCCCTTGTAAATAGAATGCAATTATCGAAAATTACAGCGATAATTGCATTGTAGAAAGCGAAAGAGCCCTGCGATAATTGCATTGTAGACCGATAATTGCATAGTAGCATAGTTCATATTACGTTTCTTGATGACAAGTTGAGAATTTATGAATTACTAACGTCAGTTTGACAAGTTGAAAGTTTATTCGGGAAATATTACCCAAAATTACACTCGTGCATCAAAATAACCGGATAATTTCGCATTCCAGCGTGTTGTCTTTAAATAACTGCATTCGGTCATTTTCATATTTTGGAGAAAGAGCCCTCCACCTTCGGTGTCGGGCTCTTTTTCCAAAAATGAAAATGAACTCATGCAGTTTTTTGACAACATGCTGTCATGCTAAATTATCGGTTATTTTGATGCACTTGTGCAATTACTTACGATAATTGCATTGTAGAAAGCGAAAGAGCCCTGCGATAATTGCACTGTAGACCGATAATTGCATAGTAGCATTGGTTATTGATGACAAGCTAAGAATTTATGTCTTACTAACGTCAGTTTTACAAGTTGAAAGTTTATTCGGGAAATATACCCCCAAATTTCACTCGTGCATCAAAATAACCGGATAATTTCGCATTCTAGAGAGCCCTTCACCTTCGTTGTCGGGCTCGTTCTCCAAAAATGCAAATGAACTCATGCAGTTTTTTGACAACACGCTGTCATGCAAAATTATCGGTAATTTTGATGCACTTGTGCAATTACTTACGAAAATTTTTTGACAGTTCTAACAACCATTGAAATTTTGTCATTTTGTGTCATATGAAACAATTTCACCCAATCATGTTAACACTACACTAAATATTTCCCTCCTGTCAAAAATCCCGTGTAAGTTTAATGCAATTATCGAAAATTACATGCATCGATAATTGCATTATAGAAAGTGAAAGAGCCCTGCGATTATTGCATTGTAGACCGATAATTGCATAGTAGCATAGTTTATATTACGGTTATTGATGACAAGCTGAGAATTTATAAATTACTAACGTCAGTTTGACAAGTTATAAGTTTATTCGGGAAATGTTCCCCCAAATTACACTCGTGCGTCGAAATAACCGGATAATTTCGCATTCCAGTGTGTTTTCAAAAAACTGCATTTCCATTTTTGGAGAGAGAGCCCGACACCGAAGGTGGAGGGATTTTTCTCCAGAATATGAAAATGACCGAATGCAATTTTTCAAAGACGACACGCTGGAAAGCGAAATTATCCGGTTATTTTGATGGCTATTTTGATGGTTATTTATGCACTGAATGCAATTATCGATAACAAAGACAACATGATTGAGTTTGACAACTTCATTCGAAATAAATTTCAAAATGTCACGTTGTGTCAAAAAATTTGCGAAACATCCCCGAGAGCGCAGCTCCAGTGGAGTTTTAAGAAAATACGTCGAGTGACGAGGTCAGTATAATCGAATATTTTCGATTGCTCGAGTGGTATTCGTTACGATTATATAACGAATAAAAAATATTAATTTTTTTTTTTGATAAACGTCAAAGCACCTTCTATATGAAAACATTCACATTTTGTTATATAATTATATAATCGTTCGAATATCCCTCGGACATTGACAAATTCCTCATAATTTTATGACAAATTTCTCAAGCTCATTCCTTGGTAACAGCCCTCAACCTTCGGCTTCGGGCTGTTACCAAGGAATGAGCTTTCGATTATCATAAAATTATCTCGTCTATTATCAATGTCATAGAGATATTACTACTGATAATCCTATTGCAACATTTTCCTGTTTATCAAATTAACTAAGTTCAACTAGTCCAAGTAGTGATAATTATTACCAAATATAGATATGGTAATAAATCTATGAGTTAATAATGCCACTCAACTTTTCAAAACTTTGTAAGTCAAAATCGTGATTCTATAATAATGGAATTCAGTAAAAAAATGGTTCACAAGAAAATAATTAGTGCTCTTGTAAACCAAACGTGTCATTGTATTTCTTTGTCAATAGCGCACGTGGCGTGGATTGTTGTAATATATCACATGAACTAAAGTACCTCAACTTGCAGTAATTTCAGGAATAAATTATCGATAAATAGGTATATGAGGGTGTGGTTTTTATTTTTCCAATCAATTAGTTAATTGAGCTACCAAACGATCAGCATCACGCATGCATAGAGTATAAGAAATGGGTTAATGGGAGCATTCTTCCATGCCAGTGCATTTTATGATCGATAAAAAATAGTGACCAGATTGAATAGACGATATCCATAAATAAAATTTTTTCATTAATTACCTTTCTTGCGTATAAGTATGTATAATATACTCAATAAAATGAAAATTTTCCAGTTTAACAAGCTCATTTTGAATTTGATTTATGGCTATTTCAATACATTAATAAATGATATAACTTTTTATATATTATGTGAAAAGTACGTTAGATCTTTAAATATATATAGGGTAAAATCGAGTGAGTTAGCAGACCTTTTTTTGAAACGGTGAAAAGAGCACTAAATCACATATGAGGAAAACGAGTATTTTACAAAGTGAGGATATTGAGCAGAAGTAAACAAAAATATATGAAATTAGACAAAAAAATGTTTTTTCAGGCAACTGATAAATTATTATAGAAAAAGACTCTATGTGCCAACTTTCCCACCAAAGGCGATTGTTGAATATTCGGGTGGAGACTGGAAAATAAAAATATATTCAAAATATAATAAACATAAAATAAGTGTCCAACTCAAAAACTACTAATCTTATCTGTGTTTTCCACAACACGGACACTTCTTTATGAAACTCGTACAGCCTTCATGTAACCATTGACGACAAACTATGCACTCGATTTTGAACGTGGAGGGAATGGAACTTATGAAATTTAACATTTTGCCAGGTGTACAGGCCTGTATCTTCGACAGTATAATTGTCTGTAATATTGGATGCATTATTGCCTGCTAATTAAGGAACATTAAGAAAGGCATAATCTAGAATGTCGCTCTGAAGCTAGTCACAGCAATTTCAACTGCCACTAGTCTGGAAATTATAAAGTATCACCACGTACTGATTACCTCCGAAATACGTGTGATAAATGAAAATGGGTCGGTAAGTTGGATCGCACCATCTCAGCCTACAGTGCGGGTCAGATGGCACAAGCCGTCTCACCCACCAGTGAAGATAACACTATGCTCGTAACTTATTAAACACTGCTTTTAAGACGTTATTTCAAGGATAAATTTAAAGAATAATGCTGTACTAAGTTATTAGAGCAAATTAACTCAGTCGACGATCAAGCAGAAAACATGTACAACTATAGGATGAAATCTTTTAAGCATTTTTCGAATCAATATCGATGATTTTCTCACTTTTTGAGGCAGTGACTGGCCACGCTATTTTACCAACGTACACCAAACACATGAACATATGCAATTTTATTAGCTAGAGGTAAACGGCATTCCTTCTACAAAATAAGTTGAACGAGACATCTCACCCGACTTTATCCTATATTATGAGGGGTAAAGGTAAGAAGGAAACAGTTGCAAAAGTGTCCAGTTGTATGCTGCAAATAGCAGTTATTCCAAAACCCTCCAGAGTGGCGCTTAAATAGCCAGAGAGCATGAAGTAGGAAGGGATGCAGACAGCATTACGTTGGGATTTTAAAGTTTGAAAGCTAGGTTATGTAGTTCATTTTTAAATAAGTATTATTATTAGATATTCTTCATTAGTTTATTGAATTAGTTCATTTTTGAGTCATTGAATGTTCTTTCTGTTCAACTCAGTTCTTCTTCCAAAATTTTTATTAAGGTACGTATATTCGCCTCAGTCCACACTAAATCATGAGAAATAAGATTAAACCTAAAACTATAGAGAACGATGAAGATGAATCTGTTGGTCTTAAGTGTTTTGAAGGCTCTAAACTTTGGTTCGAGTGTAGCAATGAATAATGCCTTCATCTAAATAACCAGCACAGTTTCAGTGATTTCAAGTGTGGAAATAAGATCTTCAAACCTTATGAAGGAAATGTAGTGCAATTTATACTTCTTCTTCTTCTTCTTTGCGAAAGCTAATAGCTTGTTTCACGCAATCCCAACCCCCCACATCTCGTTCCTGCGATATTGAGTTCCAAATGCCTTTCCTTTTTTTTGGCAGTCTTCCTGAGGGTCGCTGTGATGCTGGTTTTCCATCTCTTACCACTTTCGCCAGCCTGTTATCTCCCATTCGTGATACGTGCTCATTCCAGAATATTCTTCTCGCTCGCATCCACCTTACTATATCCTCAGTTTTGCATTCTCCTCTGATATCACTGCTCCCTCTCTGATCTCTTCCAGTATTTCCAGTAATTGTCCTGAGTACTCTCATCTCGTTCGTGTGTGCCATTCTTTTTGTTTCGGCCGTGTCAGCTCGTGTTTCCGCCGTGTATATCATTACAGGTCTTACACATGCCTTGTAAATTCTCACCTTGCTCGTGGTAGTCATATGGTTATTCTTTCAAATTGTGCTTCTCAGTGCACCTGCTATTCTAGCCGCTTTATTCATCTGGTGTCTCACACTTTCTTTCAAGTTGCCATATGGTGAGATCATCGTGCCCAGATAGTTGAATTCAGAGACTTGTTCGATAATTTTGTTGTTAAGCTCTAGCTTGCAATTTATACACTTCTTATAATTCATTAATCACCTACAAAAAAAATTTCATGAGGTAAATAAGTGAAATCTACTTCAATATGACAACATCGCGATATATAAAATGTATACCCACTCGCTATTTTCACATACAGAGATGATTTTCCTTCCTTTTTCCCTCCATACCCTACATGTATGATAAGAACGAGTATTAGATATAGAGAAACTGATTCGGTTACTATTCAGCGTACGACGTATTTCGTCCCGACAACGCCAAGTTTCGTAGCTTGACTTCAATAATTGGACTGACCCATAAACATGTTAAAATATTTCTGGCGTTTAAACTAATTTCCACATGTGCTATTTCATTTACCTCATTAATACCTAAACAAAATAACTCTATTTCCACATACATAATCACTTTAACTGACCCTCATTTTCAGTCTCATCCCGTGCATTATTCATGCCTTAATTATTCATCGGGGCACCAAAGGCTATAATCCCTTTGTAGCACTTTAAATTACATATTGGTGTTTAAAAAATGAAAAAGACCGAATTAAAAAGTAAAGGTGGAAAGATGGTCCATTAGAGGGCCGTGACAGACAGATACGCCTCTTTATATCAAGAATTCTATGAACGATTTGGCGGTCAGGTCATGCATTATTCAGAACACGCCTCAATCAGGTCCTCCCTGTACGTCTCCGATATAAAAATATTCATCCAATGATCGGAAATAACCTCGAATTTAGTTGATGAATCTGCAAATTATAAATGGCAGGTTTGGTCGTGGGATGAAGCGATCCCTGTTCAATATTCTGTTCGTTCTAAGCGCGCCTCAACATTTTTCTCTTGGGATGGAGCGAAGGGAAATAGGTTGATCAATCGCATGATTAGTTGAACCAATTATCTGGGCCTGGGTTTTCAATTTCTAAGATATTTCGGTCGATATTGAAAAAAGAATGGAGTATTTAATGTAGATTTCTACAATTTATGAAGATTTTTAGATGAATACTAATTGCGAAAAGAACTGTTAAAGGGTGGTGGACAATATTTTTCAATTTGTACATTTTCGTACGTCCTTTGTCTATAGAATATAGGGGTAAAATTGTTGCTGAAAAATATGAATATTTGAATCAGTGAATGAAAAAAAATAATATTTTGGTATCTGAAAAAAATTAAATCAAATCAGAGAATACATAAAGTTACAGAATGAGAGCTGAAAATATAAATTGCAGGTATCTGGAAAAAATATATTTTATTATATATATATATATATATATATATATATATATATATATATATATATATATATATATATATAATTTTATAATGTAAATGGATAACGAGTTTAAATAATGATTATAAATATATAGCTGTTGAATAAATTCAAAGTAGCGGAGGAACAGAATGAAATGGAAATTGCACGTAAAAAATAAAGTAAATAAAAAAAGATAAAACAATTACAAAGGTTGTCGTGGGACATCCGATCAAAATGAAGTTTCCTTTGCTATATAAATTATGTATTAAATGGCAGAGAAAGAAATAAATATACAAAGGTTGAGATTGATAAAATGAAAAAAACTTTGAGATTAATCAAATGAAGGAATGAAACTTTTCTTATTAATTATTATGAAAATATGAAGAAATCATGAATATAATAAGTACAATCAATCTCAGTAATAATTGAGTTGTGATAACTAAAGAAGAGCACATATAATTGCGATTCAATTTTATGAAAATGTCTCCAAAAAACTGCGTCGATTATGGTATTGTATCTTGTTGTAATTTTACTGGTTCATTATTAATTCTCAACTCAAATTCATCCAAAAAGAATTGTAACAATGGCTCTGATTTTTTATCAACAGAGTTGATACCTTGTTTTCTGTTTAATCAACAATTAAAAATGTTAAAAAATTGATGTATATCAATATGTATATATATATATATATATATATATATATATATATATATATATATATATATATATATATATATATATATATATATATATATATATATATATAAATATATATATATATATATATAATATATATATATATATATATATATATATATATATATATATATATATAGATAGATATATACATGTATATATATTTATATATATATATATATATATATATATATATATATATATATATATATAGATATATATTCTTGGTGCCTAGAGCGGCTCCCATCATATCAAATGAGCTGAAATTTTGTATCTTGTTTTTTCAAGGGTTTCGAAAATTTGCTCAACTACAAAGCTTCTGCAGATTGAGCAAGAAGGGTTGAGATCAGTACGCTATACACTTAGCAAATTTTTAATTTTTTTTTTTGAATAAATAAATGTCTGATTTTTAGTACAGTTTTCTATTGAAGCCTGGTTCTTCAGTTCTCGATGCACTTCGCGAATTTTTTTTTCAATAAAGCAAATTATTTTCCAATTTTCATTACAGTTTGCTATTAACGCCTTGTTTTTCAGACCATAATATATTCCGTTCGAATCGCATACGACGCGATGCACTTCGCTTGAAAAATACGACATTACCGATGGAAATCTGCTACTCACGAGTTTTTCAAAGATAAAAAGAACTCAATGACCTGTTATTGGTGGGAGAATTTCCACAACGAATTGAATCCTAAAAATCGATACTTGTTATGAATTCAGACCTTGAATCCAATTTGATCATCGGCTTATACGTGCTTACCTGAAGTTATTACCGAGGGTTATTATTAACAGTTAGCACAGGATCAAGTAATCAATATCTTAAGCTCGTGCATATTCCAAATTCTCGGGGTTGAGTATTGAAAGCCGAGGTACGAGATGATGCAAGTTTGCCCTTGCTATTACAAGTCGGTATCAGTTTACATTATAGGGTAAAGTGTTTCATCAACTGTTGAAGATCATGTTCTGATTAGAATTGCCCCGTGTAGTGTATCATACATAAATTTCTGTTGTATATCTGCTAATATTACTGGAAACATCGTATAATGACTTGTCGAAACAAGGTGGAGGTAGAAAGGTTAAGATTGACAATGATTGAATTCAATCTAAAAGACCAGTAGGTCTAATAAGTTGCATTTTTTTCCGCAGAAATGAAAAGATTGTGTTATGAAATTAATAGGTTATGTGAATAGATATAAGCGAATTTGTTTGTGTAAAATTTAGATATTTCAGTTGAAACAGTACATTTTATTGAAATATGGAATTTTGTTTTAACCCAGCCTCAGTTCCGAACGGTCAATGAGCTCGAATTCATTTCATAACCCAACATTTCAGTACAGATTTTTTGAACCACTATGTCCCATACGACTTATACTACAACCAAGTGCAAGGTCAAACTTGAACCCATAATCCTCGGTTTACATCGGAACTACCAAAATAACTCCACAGTTAGAAGTATTTCTGAAGATGTCTATATAGTTGACGAAACGCACGAATCGAGTATGAAAGAACGAAAAAGTGTTTTGGGGGATATATATGAAAAAGGTACTAATTTCACTTATTTATATATTTGCTCATATGTCAATATGTATGAGTCAAATATTTATTTTGCGTTATGACCGAAAAATTATATTTTTCAAATTCATCAAATATTCTAAAAGTATTATTTGTGTTTTATATTTTACTACTTATTATAATTTCTTGATAGTTTCAAATCTTTCAGTTTTTTCTAAATTTATTCGGCAGTAACTGTTTTTTGTCGTTATATTTACTTCATTATTTTTGTTTTCATTATCATGGAAGTTAGTGAATTAAATAGTTTCAGTTTATTAATAGCTTTCACATACTCATGAACAAACTAATAATTGCTGATTCATTGAGAGGTACTTTTTTCAAAAATCAAAACTAAATAAAAAAAATCCATTTTAATGTTTATTCTTCATCATTATACAAGAAAAAAATTCTTGACGTTTATATTGTGATTAATATTTCTTTCAAATCTTGACCGTAACTGCGGCTAACATGATCAATCCATAATATTCCAATTTTCAATAACGCGTTGCAGCATTTATAATGTTTCACTCCAATGCATCAATCGTAGCCAGCTTATCCACGTACACTCTTGATTTCACTTAGCCCCAAAGAAAATATTTTAGAGGTATGATGTCACATGATCTATGTGGCCAATTCACAGGTCCAAAGGTTACCAAGGGCCTATTGACTGAAAAGGTGACGATTCGGAAGATAAGTCGGCTTCAGTTCTTGCACTAATTGTATTTTATAAGCTTTTAAACCCAGATCTTCATGTAAAATACGCCAAGTTGTTGCATACGACAATCCTCTCTGTTGAGAAAGGCGACGAATTGATTCTTCGCGGTTCTCAAGAACGCTCACCTCTACTGCCACTATATTTTATTCACTACGAGCTGGATGCCATCTAGTTGGTCGTGTATTATTATTATTATTATTATTATTTTGAACCGGGGTCATTGTGGCTCGGTTAGCCTTCCGGGAACTGCGACCATGTAGATCTTTTGTTCTCTACCCTACCCATTCATTGAAACCCAAGGAGGTCGTCAATGGTGTTGATAAACCCGACAACATCCTTGGGGGCCTTGGCCGTTACCTTATGGGTATCCAGGACAGGTTTCCCCATATGAGTGGTTCTTAGTCCCGCCAACTCTGGACACTTGCATACCATGTGTTCAGCTGTTTCTGCTTCTGATCCACAGAGCCTACAAATATCATCTGCTGACTTTCCCATACGGTACAAATGGTATTTGTACCGACAGTGCCCTGTCAGCAGTCCAACCATCACCCGAAGCTCAGCTCGTGACAGCTTCAGGAGCTTTCTGGCATAGGTCTGTGAAATCTTCACGAACTTCTTCGACTGCGTGAGTCCAGGAGTGTTTCTCCAGAGGGTTGCTCTATTATCCAACTCCCATTGTTGAACCGCTGCCTTATATTGGTCTTTTCCAAGACCACAGAAAGGCTCAGGTCCAGCAGGTGTTAACCTTGATGCACTTTTTGCAAGTTCATCGGCTTTTTCATTTCCCTCAACACTACAATGCCCTGGCACCCACAGTAGAGTCACTTTATTGCCTCTGGCCAGTTGCTTTGGTCAGTAGAGATCCCTGGCTTTGTGATTCCAGGGACCTCAGCGCGGCCTGGCTGGTCGTGTATTATCCAATAATGCAAATTTTGTTTCAAACTTCTTCGATTGAATAGCGAGTTGTGTGTTAAGTCAAGCCGATTATGTAAACCATAAGTGCGCGAAACACATTCCTCGTATTTTCATAATACAGCCGAACAATCTGTAGAAGCTGTGCCAGCCTAAGTGTTTCCATGATGAATTGTCAAACAATACAGAACAAAAATGCCATGACATGTGACTCGACACATGCGTCATTTGACATTAGTTTGCCACCACAAAAAGTACCTCTAAATGAATCTACCGGTATTTCGTGAACCATGAAAAATGGTTTTCTCCTTAAGGATAATCAATGAAATGTCTTAACTCAATCTGCCTGATGATGGTCTAGTGACCGAAATTGCAATCGTAGATTTATATTTTTCAAAGTATTTTTGTGTGATAACCGTAGTAAATTCAAGTTTTGTTTTTGTTCACCATGTTAAATTATCACGTAGTAACGACGGATTCCATCAACTATTTCGAATTTATTTAGCTTCGAAGAAATATTAAAAGGCAAAGGCAAGATGTTGAGTATGCATCTTGCGTACCAAAACTTCAAAAAATAGATATTTTCTTCTTCTTTTCAGCTTTTGCATGTGCAATTTATTGAATTTTTTTTTTGAAAGAAGGAACTCGGAAGGGTTTCAAAGTAAAATTTTTATTCTATTTTCCCTTGCAGTGATTATGTATTCTTCATTCAATAGGAGGCTATAAAAAATTGAAGAATTAATCAGCGTTGCATTTTAAACAGAGCAATCTACCGTTAATGAAAATAAAAACAAATTTGTTCAACGTTTCAGTGAAAGTAAAATGGAAAATACAGCTCTTTTCACGTTAACAAAATGAAAAAGCTCAGATGAACGATCATACTAGAATAGCGTGATTGAATAATTCGATTCGAAAATGGAAATCTGAGGAACTTTTAACTGCAAATTAAATATTGAATTCAATTAAAAGGGCATAATGCTGGCATCAGGTTTTTGACGACCTCTTTTATTGTTTTGAGAGGAAATCAGCCAAGCAAAATTGTATAATATTTAATCAAAATTTCTACCTCGATGAAGTTGAATCAGTTTGATAGAATGGACGTTTTATGTTATATTGATATTTCATCGTTTCTAGTATGCAATGTATTGCATTTTTCTAATATTCACCTTATTTCTTGTGAATCGTCATTTTATACTGTAAAGAGCTACATTTAAATCAATAAGAAGACAGTACTCTCACTGTTATCTTTTTACTTAATATATATATTATATATATATATATATATATATATATATATATATATATATATATATATATATATATATTTTTATATTTATATATATATATCTATTTATATATATATATATAAATATATATTTTTATATATATATATATATATATATATATATATATATATATATATATATATATTTATATATATACATATATATATATATATATATATATATATATATATATATATATATATAATATATATATATATATATATATATATATATATATATATATATATATATATATATATATATATATATATATATATATATATATTCATATATTTATATATATATATATATATATATATATATATATATATATATATATTTATATATATATAATATATATATATATATATTATATATATATATATATATATATATATATATATATATGTATATAATATATATATATATATATATATATATATATATATATATATATATATATTCATATATTTATATATATATATATTCATATATTTATATATATATATATATATATATATATATATATATATATATATTTTTTTATATATATATACATATATATATATATATATATATATATAATATATATATATATATATATATATATATATATATATATATATATATATATATATATATATATATATAATATATATATATATATATTTATATATATTAATATATATATATATATATATATATATATATATATATATATATATATATATATATATGTATATATATATATAACAACTTTTGTTTTTCATATAGCGGCCATTTTTGATTTCCACAAATTCTGGAAAGCCTTGAGATGGGCTTGCCAATGATATGTCACTTGCTAGAGAAATTTTTCAATCATGTGATTCCAAGCAAAACAATTTGAATATAAAAGAAGTAATTCTGGTATGTCATGAAAAATAATATAAATTCTTTAATGATTCCAAGCCTTTCCACAACTCCACTCTAAAATTTTAGAAAGGATTGGTCTGAAAGTGATTATTCATTATGGTTATCCTGAAAGCATGTTTTTCATTTTTATCTCAAAAACGAATGAAGACATATCAGATCTGAAAGCATATATATATAACATATGAAATCAGCTAGGAGTTGTCTAAAATATATCCAATTCAACCTTTTTTCTATCTCCTATATTGACCGAGATAGCAATGTTGGTACCTTCATTTTGGGACACATGGTAGGCTATATCAATATAGCCGTCGCAGAGGATTAAAATGATAGAGACTGTTTCGATGTTATAACACACGCGTCAGTATCATATACCAATCGAATGAAATTACTACATTCATTTATTGAACACTTAACAATATTCAACGGTCGAAACTTATGTAGTGTATTTATAAAACGCACTATGATATGGCCCTCCTGAAATGATAAGATTCCACACCTCCAGTCAGAGATGAAAACAACACAAAATATAGACCAACTTCATCGTCTATACACTCAATATGCAAAGTTTTACACAACGAGGTGATATTGTTCAATATCTATTTGCTTTCTCACGCTGGGAGAATGGTACTCGCAGGTTATCAAAATAATAGGTAACTGAGATTGAATTCTCGCACATCGCTTGGTAAAGAATAAAATATAAATTTTAAAATAAAACACACTTGGCTTATGTTTCACTATATAAAATGATCATTATATATCGATAAGCTCATTGGGAAAAAACGAATAAAGTATCTGTTGTATTCAATATACCCCACGCAAACTATTAGTGAAGGACAAAAATACTTCCCAATAAATTATGTGCCGAATTTGAGAAGCAAATTTTGCAGAAAATAACGTTAAAACAAATTTGTACAAATAGAAGAAACTTGAAGTCATTCTTGGTCAATAATAAAGAAGAATCTAACATCGGAGAAAACAGGGTGTTCACAAAATATTTTGCGACGAATGTTCTGCTTTCTATATTGAATAAACAGGAAGGAATATAAACATTCGTGTTGAAGAACATAAAAAGTCAATTTTATAAAATAAAAATACCACTGTCTTCTCTGAACATAAAATTCAATCATTTCCTGGATTTCAACAAAACCCAATTGTTACATTCAGGCAACAAAGGAAAGCGCCTTGACCTTCTTGAAATTCTCGAAATAAGTTCTGCCATAATAGTCAATTGCCCCTTATAAACGAACAAATTGATTTTCAGGTATCACCTTTGCTTTTGTCTGTTTTATAAAATAAGATGTAATACTCTCCTGTAGTCAGTCTTGATAATGAGGTCATAACCCGAAACATGTCGACTATTCGTTACTGCTAAATACAGTATCTAAATATTTTTTTTAAATAGTGAAACATAAGATAAGTGTGTTTTATTTTAAAGTTTATACTTTATTAATAATAGGTAGTAGTATGAATGTAGTCATTGCAATCCATTGATATGTGATATAAACAAGTGTCTAAAAAGACCGAAACAACCGTGTCTATCAATCCTCTGTGGAGGCCATGTTAATATTTTTAGTATTCCACTTTGGAAGGTAGAATCAAAATGATTGAAGATTGTCAACCGTAACTTCATCAAGCTTAGTCCTCACAGAGGAATTATTCGAAAGATTTTTATTTTTTGGATAATTACCAAGGATATATATATATATATATATATATATATATAAAATTGAGTATTTACTTTTTTGCCTAGTTTCATTTCATTAGTTCGATGTCCAACAAAATTTTCTTGAAACTTTCAAGTATCTTTCTGCAGAGGGTGAGCATTGGTCTTGGGGCACCCTCATTGCGATTCTGTGGCCCGAGGCCAAGCCGGTAATCGCTCAAACGTCCCGCTCTTCCGTTGCCATGGGAGACGGTGTAGGGCCAGCCAACATTTTCGTATAGCCGTCATTAATAAAAAAGGTCATTACGAGAACGATGAACGAGAATCTAGTACACAGAATTATGGCACAGGTGGAAAATGGATTAATGTATTCCGTTGTAGTACAAACTGAATTAATTTTCCATGACGGGTTATTTGGAAGTTTTGATTGAGGTAAAAACATTTATAATATAGCAGTTCCTTGAAAAATTTCGTTATTCTTCCTGAAAAGTATACCCTGTTGGAGATATTATTTTATATTATTATTAGACGTATTTTCAACGAAAATAATAGACTATTGCAGCGTATCGAAATGCAAAAATCAGGCGCGGGAGTAGTTATTATATCCATTTTAGAAGTTGGACCACGATTTTGGAAAAAAAATTTTATGTCTGATATATATATATATATATATATATATATATATATATATATATATATATATATATATATATATATATATATATGTATATATATATATATATATACATATATACTAGCTGACACGGCGAACGTTGTTCTGCCATATAAATTATTTTTATCTATCTTTCATCTATTCATCTATCTGCCGATCTAACTATCAATCTATCTGACCCAGCAAACGTTGTTTAAATTATTAAAATGGCTATTAAAAAATATGGGGTGTTGATAGAAGGGTGAAAATGTAGAGATGTACCTATGTATTTTCTAATGCAACATCATAAAAACCTGAAACTGAAAAATGTTGTCCAATAAATTTATAAAAATGTTTGGGGTGGACCACCCTTATCACTCAGGGGTATGAAAAATATATTACGACCTATTCTCAGACCGATTATTGTTATTTTCGATTGCCATCTTGCAACCCTATTGCGGATCTGTGGATAAAATAAAAAAATGAAAATCGCGATGACAAAATAGCGGTTGATCGTAGAAGGGTAAAAAATTGATAGTAATATGAATTTTTTTATTTTAAGTCATGACAAAATAAAAATCTTGCCAAAAAAATTGAAGTTTACAATCGATAAATATTTTGAGTTATATGTATTTTTGAATGCTGTATCATAAAAAAAAGAACAGAAAATTTAGTTTGAAAAATAAAATAAAAAATTAAACCTCCCTCGACATTCAAGAGGATGAAAAATAGATTTTGTCCGATTCTCAGACCTAACCGATATGCACACAAAATTTCATCGAGCCATTTAGGAGGAATTTAACAAATAAAAAATAGGGTTGATCGTAGAGGGGTGAAAATTTATGGTTGTATGTATTTTTGAATGTTGTATCATAAACAAAATAGAACAAAAAATGTTGTAGGAAAAATAAAATGAAAAATTAAGGGGTTGACCACGCTTAAAATCCAGGGGGATGAAAAATAGATGTCGACCGATTCTCAGACCTACCCGATAAGCACACAAAATTTCATGAGAATTGGTCAAGCCATTTCGGAGGAGTTTAACTTCTAACGCCGTGACAGGAGAATTTTATATATATTATATATATATATATATATATATATATATATATATATATATATATATATAAATATATATAATAATATATATATATATAGGTATGTAATATATATGTATATATATAGGTATGTATATATATATATATATATATATATATATATATATATATATATATATATATATATAATCTCTTGATATTATTAGCAATAACAGGCTGGTTGAATCTTAAAAAACTCGATTTTATTAAAAAGTTGACGTTTCACTACGATATTCGTAATTGAAATTTCTTTGACATTTATTGATTTGAAAAAAATTTTTGAAAATACAAGGCTGCTTTGTCTTGCTAATTATTTATTATATGCTATTCAGTCTAATATTAACATTCAAAATAGTTATCATTAGATGGTAAGGGAAACCAAAGAAACCTTTACCTACGTAATGTTTGAAAATAAAAATAATAGGGTACTATTTATCTAACAACAAAGAAATTAGTCATGGGAAAACATTAAAGATGTGGAGTAGAATTATCGGTATAGTACGTTTATATGGAAGTAGCCGTTGACACGTGTTTCGGACTCTTTGGTCCTCATCAGAACGGCGTAGCCAAGCATTGGATTGAAAATTTTGAAGATGAAAATAGTACAACAAACAAAATCCTCTGATACGGAAGACAATCACACAATTCGAATAAATAATTAAATATTGCAAGCTGAAAATATGGCAATGACCCCAAACTTAAGCTGAGAGTTTCAAGTATTGTTCTAAACTGTAAGTACCTTTTTTTAAAAGATTTGAAATTCTAAATAAATAAAAAATTTAATTGAAAACGGCTACATCCATATAAACGAACTATACCGATAATTTTGCTCTACCTATTTAATATTTTCCCGCGACTAATTTCTTTGCTATTGTTTATTTACTCGTTCTCAGTTCTCGCGGATAGCATTAATCGCCTCCGTGGCAAAGTTTGACCAAATCTCCCATACCGGAGAGTTCAAACAACAAACCACAATTGTGTGATTGTCTTCCGTATCCGATTTTGTTTGTTGTACTATTTTCATCTTCAAATTTTCAATCCAATGCTTGGCTACGCCGTTCTGATGAGGACCAAAGAGTCCAAAACACGTGTCAACGGCTGCTTCCATATAAACGTACTATACCGATAATTCTACTCCACATCTTTAATGTTTTCCCATGACTAATTTCTTTGTTGTTAGATAAATAGTACCCTATTATTTTTATTTTCAAACATTACGTAGGTAAAGGTTTCTTTGGTTTCCCTTACCATCTAATGATAACTATTTTGAATGTTAATATTAGACTGAATAGCAAATAATAAATAATTAGCAAGACAAAGCAGCCTTGTCTTTTCAAAAATTTTTTTTCAAATCAATAAATGTCAAAGAAATTTCAATTACGAATATCGTAGTGAAACGTCAACTTTTCAATAAAATCGAGTTTTTTAAGATTCAGCCAGCCTGTTATTGCTAATAATTATCAAGAGATTAAAAATAGATCACAGGCAACAACAATTCGAATAAATAATTATATATATATATATATATATATATATATATATATATATATATATATATATATATATATATTCCTAGTACATAATGCGTCTCTAGCAGCTGCCATGAAACCGAAGCAGAGCGAAACTATCAAAAACTAGGTAAATTATTGCAACCGTCGCCAATTTTACTAACCTATTTCTTTTGTTTTTCACTCCAAAATATCATGATAGTCTTGAAGATTGTCTAATCACACACATTCCTGAATATTTCAATATATTAAAAGCTTGAGCAAAGTGGATTTTTGCTGTGTTTTTTATGTTTCAGATATCTTGAGCAGACCACTTGATTAGTTCTCATCTTTCATGAACATTCGCTGATTGATGAACAAAATAGTAAACTTAATTGAATATTATCTATTCAATTCTCAAAAATTATTAACCTTTAATTTTTTCTGACATTTTCCGAACTGATAGAAAGCTTTGACCAGTTTATGCATGCCCTCGCAAAAATTTCATTTGGTTCATTTAACTTGCATCTTCTACTACATTTTAATTTGGATATATCTATTCACTGAGAAAATTTCTTTCAGTAACAAAATTATTCATCCACAATGCGTAGGTTTATACTTACCTAATGTTTATTTAAATAATGTAAATGAAACTTTGGTCTTTATATTTCGTTAAACATAATAATTGTTGATTATTTCAACCATGTGTACATCATCGTGAACGTGAGAAAATACATTGGTTAACTTTGAACTTGAAAGAATCGTCAACAAATAAAATCAATTATTTTTTTATTTTTTCATAAGTTCACGTGAAAGTTTCGCTGAGTTATACAGGTAATAATTTTGTTCTATTGAATACGATAATTTTGTCAGATCTTCACTCGGTTACCCTTCATTTTCGTCAATTATTAATCAATCGAACTACAGTTGCCAAAAAAAGAACCTTTTCATAGTTTTTCCTATTTGATATATTTAACTCAACTTAAAGTAATTACAAAATATCCTTTGAAGATATGTTATGTCACGTTTCCATATGAACATAAAAAATTATAAGCGAAGAATTTAATTATTGGTCCTATTATAAATACATAATAAGTCGTTGTGTGCTTGAACAAAATATCAAGAAAAATCTCACTTATCTTGCTGTAAAAGTCACTCAATTTCAAACG
>JARQZK010000160.1:0-110000 GCA_030704885.1 Cynegetis impunctata
TTTGTCACAAAAAAAAGAGTTTAATAATCGGATATATAGACAAAGCACTTAAACTTACTTCACCTACACACAGACATGAAACATTACATAGATTTGCATAAATTACTCAAAAAAACGATTACCCAATAAAACTTATACAGAAAATCACTACAAATAGAATTCATAAACCTCAAACAACACATTAGAAAACAGAAAAAAGAAAATATTAACGGCAAAAATATATTCCTCTTCCATATATTCCTCATTTAGTATAAAATTCACAAATTTCAAATTCCACACGATTATAATGTAGCACACGCTGCACAAAATCAAATAAAACAATATATTCCAAATTAAAAAGTTAAAACACCTCGTTCTGCAAAAATCTCATATTGTTTATAGTATACCTGTTAATAATTGTAATAAATCATGATATAGGACAACTTTTCAAGAATTTAGAAAGACAGATTGAAAAGCACAAATATATACCAGAACACAAACCTACAGGCACTAATAAAACATAAAAACATTGAGAATCCATACTTTCAACTTTTAAATAAGCAAAAAAATTTTGAAGAAATAGAAGAAGATCAAAAACGCAGAGGAATTTTTAGAAATGTTACATATTCAAAAAACTTTAAGATAAAGTCGTAACAATGATAGAGACAGATATCAAAACATTTGAGTTCAATTATATACGCAGATTTAATTCTTTGAATTAATTTCTAAGAAACAACATAAATCAAACAAAAATAATTCAACAAACAATCACTCTAACGCATAAACAACTGCATCTTCTTAGACAAAATGGAAAAAATCTAGAATTTTCAATTTTTTCTAAGAAGAAAGTATAGTTTAGACAACTGTGATCTCCAAAAATAGAAGTACATCGTCTTTTCAAAGACAGCAATCTAATATTTTAAACCTATTTTGTATATTACGTGGGTGAAGGTTTCTTTGGTTCCCTTCCCATCTAATATCAACAGAGCTGTGTGTTGAAATTGGACTAAATAGCACGTAATTAATAACTGAAGACGGCCACAGCCGCAATGAGAAATTTTTGAAAAAAAGATAAATAGTACTCTATTCTTTGACTCTTCAAAATCAAAATAATTTGAACCTATTTCGAACATTACGTGGATAAAGGTTCCTGTGGTTTCCCTTACCATTTAATAATAACAGATTTGAATGTTAATATTGGACTGAATAGCAAGGAAAAATAACAAAGAACGGCCACAGCCGAAAAATTTTAGTGAAACATAGTAGTCTTTTTCTATTCAAATTTTTTCTAATCAATAAATGTCAAAGAAATTTCTATTTTTTCAAAAGTTTTGATAAAGCCACCAATGTCGTGGCGAAACGTCAACTTTTTAATAAAATCGAGTTTTTTAAGATTCCAAATCTAAAGCCTATGTTATATTGGCTAATAATTATTCAATAAATAGTATAAATAATAATATAATAATATATAATATATAATAATTTAGTCACAATTACAACCTGTCAACCAACTATATTAATAGTACATACATATAGATTATTAATACTCATATTGATGTTGGTTATTGACTGACAAGTAATGTTTAATTAATGAATTATTACTGATAACAGTCAGGTAAGGTCCAAATGATAATACTCTTTTAAACGTTCAAGCTTTCGGCTTATTTATTGCCTTTTTCAGGAACCTTGAAAGTATGATGAAGCAATGCAATGAAATTTTATATTTGTTTCTAACTTACGTTAAGTGAGGTTATAAAATTTAAAATTCACTGCTACCATAATCTCATTAATTTAGGTATTATGCATAAGTGGTTATTCTTGTTTATAGAAAACAGTAATTTCATTTATATACATTCAAAGACGTTCACAATGAAAACTTTAAAGTTAAAAGATTTAACAAAAGACGTGACACATGATTCAAAAATGTGTTGTAGGTATATCCTATATTACCAACATAGATTTAGTTCCACCGTTCCCTGGAAATATTTTTGCAATATATTTCAATTAACTGAATTGCTTTATAAAGTTTTCATATTTTAGTGTTATATCATTTTCAGATATCAAATATGTTCATATGGGTTTCTGTAAGGGCGATCGTAAAAAGAATAATTAAGATATCAGATCCGAGGAGAAGAACATCAATAAAAATTTCTGTGTGAGCTTTTAATTGAAATGCTAATTATAATAAACAAATTCAAGAAAAATGTGTATCTTATTACTAATTATATATTGAATGAAACTGAGACAATCTTTATATTCCTATATCCTTCTGAATAGAAAAACATCTGTCACATATATAATTATATATATATATATATATATATATATATATATATATATATATATATATATATATATATATATATATATATATATATATATATATATTTATATATATTTATATATATATATATATATATATATATATAATAATATATATATATAATATATATATATATATATATATATATATATATATATATATATATATATATATATATATATATATATATATATATATATATATATATATATATATTATATATATTATATATATAGAAATATATATAAATATATATATATATATATATATATATATATAATCTTTCAATGAAATGTAAAT
Organism: Cynegetis impunctata; assembly: GCA_030704885.1. Taxonomy (NCBI): domain Eukaryota; kingdom Metazoa; phylum Arthropoda; class Insecta; order Coleoptera; family Coccinellidae; genus Cynegetis; species Cynegetis impunctata. The sequence goes on from JARQZK010000160.1 coordinate 2,603, forward strand.
TGTGATGAAAAAGGCAACATTTTTAATTAAAAGATCTATTAGGATTTACTTTGGTGCTTAGATCTTTCACGCGAAATTACCTAATTTAAATAAGGGATCAAATATAATGTTCATCAAATTAAACCATACATGCCTAGAGCTGTCCTACAAAATGGAATCCAACTTGTTAGCACCACTAAAATAGCTATATATAGTCAAATAATTCATTCTATTACTTCATAAATGAAATATGTTCCTGAAACTTACTGAACCACCTACTGAAGCAAGAAATTTAATAATTGGAAAAAAACAAAGAAGAGGACGACCAACTGAAGCTAAGAAAAAAAAAATTTTATGTTTTATTTCACGTCAAAGAATTCTATTGTTTTATTTTCAAGACCTAATAAGTTTCATTATTGCATTTTTGTTTTGTGAATGTTGTATTTGATTTTATGTTGAAAAATTATATTGTTTTATTTCGAGGAATTCGTAAGACTCAATTAATTTAATTTGCATATTTGTATTGTAAATTTTGTGTTAGATTTATATATATATATATATATATATATATATATTAATTATTAATCAACTTCATGAATATTAACATGAAATAAGTTTCTCTATAATAACTGTAACCTTGTTTTATACTACTATATAATATGTCTGTGTCTGCTATGAAGTTGCACCAGAAAAAATATTTTCATAAAAACTTAATCTGTTGTTACAATGTGAATAAACCAAATCAATTCCCTCCAAAAAATTACCATAGTTAGGCTCAATTTTGTTGAAATTTGAAAATAAAATATTGATATCGTTAAGTTCCGAAGGCAATGTCACAAAGGTTATCTCGGAGATAAAGCTGTCTTTAAAATAATTTCGACGACATTTTTATCATTTTATTCTTCTTCAGACATTCAACCAAATATGTCGAAAATTATAACTGTACTATTCGTTGGTAAGTACAACTATATATAAATACTTCTTTATCAGAAGCACTATCGACATCTCCATTTCTTCTTGTGTCAAATATTATTCCTTCTTTAGTTTCAAAAATCTCTAAGGCGTTTATTGTTGTATTTGACTGAACCAGGAAGTCAAAAAATTTTTTAATACTAGAGTCGAATTGAGCTAAAGTATTCAAAACATGTTGAGAATACAATTTAGTAAATGACTTATTATAGACAAAAATTTTTTTCAATAGTTAAAGAATTAACTTAAGAATACGGTCTTGATAACACAGTTTTGAAATCTCATAATGAGGATTTCAATAATATATAACCTATAATATTCTTAATCTTCCTGTTATAAATAATGCATTTATAGTTCCGCAATGTAGCAGAATGATTTGATCCTTTAATTTAACTATTCTCAATGGATTTACCCCTATTTATATAACTATAAATATAATAATCTTTAATAACTGAGATTGAATTTTCGCACATCACTTGGCGAAACATCATGAAGAATAAAGTATAAACTTTAAAATAAAAACACTTGGCTTATGTTTCACAATATAAAAAACATAAATTATGTGCCTAATTTGAGTAGCAAAATTTGTAACAGACTATCGAAAAATAACGTTAAAACAATTTGTACAAATAAAAGAAACTTGAAGTCATTCTTGGTCAATAATAAAGAAAAATCTAACATCGGAGAAAACAGTGGTATTTACAAAATATTTTGCGACGAATCTCCAGCTTTCTATATTGGACTGACAGAAAGAAAAATAAATATTCGTGTTGAAGAACATAAAAAGTCAATTTTACAAAACAAAAATACCACTGGCTTCTCTGAACATTGTATAAAATTCAATCACTTCCTGGATTTCAACAAAACCAAATTGTTACATTCAGGTAACAAAGAAAAACGCCTTGACCTTCTTGAAATTCTCGAAATAAGTTCCGCCCATAGTAGTCAATTACCCCTTGTAAACGAACAAATTGATTTTCAGGTATCACCTTTGCTTTTGTCTGTTTTATAAATTACGATGCAATACTCTCCTGTCTATATATATATATATATATATATATATATATATATATATATATATATATATATATATATATATATATATATCTATATATATATATATATATATATATATATATATATATATATTATATATATATATATATATATATATATATATATATATAATATATATATATATATATATATATATATATATATAAACAGAGAGTAGTGTTGTTGAGAGGTGGTATTTCATACGTATCTGAGGACCGAGTGATTACGAAGGGGGTACCACAGGGTAGTATCCTGGGGCCACTTTTGTTTCTCGTTTTCATAAATTCGCTTCCTGGTATTTGCTCATATAATGACTGCAATGCTATTATGTTTGCCGACGACACGAATTTTCTCATAAACTCAACGGAAATCAGTGCTGCTCTGATTTCTGCGGTGTCAGTTATCAATAAAGTAGGAATTTGGTGCAATAATAATAAACTAAAAATCAATCTACAAAAGACTGATAGTGTCTTTTTCCGATCATTCAGATCAAAGGTTGCTTTCCCGAAGTTTGTTGGTGATGTCGAGAACCAGATACCAGTGAGAGATTCCGTGAGTTTCCTCGGTATTGCCTTGGATAAGATGTTGAGATGGGACCTTCATATTGATCAGCTCAGAAAGGAGCTGAATTCGGCCTCCTTTACCCTTTTTATGTTGAGAGATCTAGTTCACTTGCATGTGCTAAAAATTCTATATTTTGCTAATTACCAATCTATCCTTTTCTATGGTATCATTTTCTGGAGAGGCTCCATCCACTCTGATAGTCTCTTTATTTGCCAAAAATGGACAGTTAGATCTATGCTGCGCCTCGACTACAGACAATCTTGTCGTGGTCTCTTTAGAAAGCACAATTTATTCACTTTTTATGGGCTGTATATATATAAAATACTTACATTTTTTCATAAAAATCAATATTATTTTGCAAAATTTAAGAATATAAATAATACAAGGCAAAGTGTTCCGTACTTTTTTCCTATTCATTCTACCACTCTACGTGAAAGAGGCACAGAGTACATGGCACTCAAGTTGTTCAATGTGTTACCTAAACATCTACAGGTTATTTCAAATCACAGGTTATTTCAAATCACCTTTAAGAGAAGCATTCACATGTTAATTATGAAAAGTTCAGGGTTTATTGTTATAAATAAGCTTTCTGTATTTGTTTTTTGTGACTTGTTTCATTTTTATTTTGTGCATATTTATATTCAATATTTGTACGAATAATCTATGAAATTAATACACTTATTCTATTCTATTCTATTCTATTCTATATATATATATATATATATATATATATATATATATATATATAATATATATATATATATATATATATATATATATATATATATATATATATATATCTACTGTGGTATACTGTATTTATAATGGTTCGGAAAATGTATAAAGATTTCTCCAATTAATTATTTGATGAGATTATCCAATATTTTTACAAAATTCCAGCGTTTCTGTTCAGCTTGGCATTCACAATGCCTGCAGAAACTGAAAATTCCGATACCAATATTGATGCTAAAATAGGCGAATGTGAAAAGAAATGTATTATTACCGAGGATATATGGAAAACATGTGGATCAGATGGAAAAACGTATATTAATAAATCGCTGTTGCAATGTAGAGATGAATGTGGAAAACCTTACGGAAAAGGTAGGTTTTTTATGGATTTTATGTAAAATAATAATATGAAAATTGACATTACATATATATATATATACATATATAATATAATAGTATATATATATATATATATATATATTTAGTATATATTATAATTATAATATATATATATATTAATATATATATATTAATATATATATATATATATATATATATATATATATATTGGCAAAATCTATAGATTTATTCTGGGAAAGTCTTCCTAATTTCTATTTGAAACTTTTAACTGGTAATGAACATTATTGAATTATATTCGTACAGGTTCATGTTTTTCATACTTTCTAAATCAAATTTTTAAGTGAATAATTTTCACTCAATTCACACATTCTACTAGTGTTTTACTTTCTAATAACTATTTTTTTCATTGCAGGAGTTCATGAAGTTTCAGAAGGGCCATGTCCAGGAAAAAATTGAACTTTGTCATATTTTAACACTTTCCAATAGGTAATTTGAATATGAGTAAATTTCTTTTACGTGAAATGAGATTTACATCTATTCGGAAAGATTTTTATCTATTCGGAAAATGGAGAATTATGAGCAAAATCTCACAAAATTCACCTTACTAAGGACAATGTTTTGAATAAATTTTATTTTGTTTTATTTCCTATTTTCTATTTTTCTTTACTAGAGAAATGAAATTCTTCTCATGTATGATAAGTTTTGGGTTTTTTCCACCACAAAATGTGAGACACATTAGATATTATGAGGGCTATAATGGAATAGAGTTGAAGTTTTCATAACACGATTTAGATTTTCAGAATATATCACGTAGACAATTGAAAGTGCTTTTATAATTTCATACATTTTACCTGTCGTTAGATGACTTATCTCTATGAATTTGGACAATAATAGCACAACCGAAATTGTTTGTTTTTTGCCACTAACTCATAATATGCTCAAAGATTTAAGAAAGCGAAATCAAAATCTTTTGTGAAGAAAGTTTTATAAAAAATCAGCCTTTGATGATTGAAATATATATATATATATATATATATATATATATATATATATATATATATATAGTAGAAGAATTTTCACAACACAGACGAGAATACTTCGCACTATGTTTGTTCATATTAAAATGCCTAATCCTCATCAAGGAAATCACTTAAAATTCATAAAGAATTCCCACTACCACGATTATCCTACCAGGAATGGAAATCTTTTGTATGTCCCGAGACATAGTACAACAAAATTCGAACGATCCCCCACATATCAGGGGATGAAATTGTTCAACCATTTGACAGAAACCTTAATAAAATTAGGTTCAAGAGCAGAGTGAAGTCAATACTTTCTTCCAGGGGCTACTATAGTATTGAGGAGTTCATGGCTGACTATAACGTGGATCAATTTGTTTGATGGTTTGAGTGTAGTGTAATTTTTGTTTTGTGTGTGTACTATATACAAATTTTAAAAAAATATGTGTATATCCTATATACAACTTGACTTGTCCAATACATTTTTGTCGATGTCTGAATGGATCAATAAAATTATTATTATTATATAAATATATAATATATATATATATATATATATATATATATATATATATTTATATTTATATATATATATATATATATATACAGGGTTATTCACGTTATTCGACACGAAGACTTATGGCTAAAGTATTTAATTTCATAAAAAATTTTTCCTTAGGATGGATAGGGACCTACCCGGACTTCATTTTAAAAATATTTCCACAGGGTGAGCCAAAAACACGAACAGTATCAAAGTTGTTATTTTTTAAATAGAATACCCTGTATATTATTTTATTTTTGGATTTTACGATGAAAACAAATTTCAGTTTCATTAAGGCTTAATTTGCCTAAACCTTATGGTTTTTGAAATATCTCGTAATTTGTGAAAATTTAGTATCAGTTTAAACACTTAAACTCTCAACTGGTGTTTTCTTGTTTTCAATTAAATTAATGATAAGGTCTACTAACGGGAATAAACTTTATGTCGCACTTGTGAAATATTGACTAAGTTAGACTTGGTGTGTAAAAATAAAGATAAAATAAATGGGACACCTCGTATTCTATGTCACCAACAGATGTAAAATTCAATTGTCTATCGAAAACCTGAATACATTCCAATCGATATCTCTTCACGTTTTCAAATGAAATGCACATGTTGATCTTGCAACCTGATTTTGAGAAATTTATTATTTATCAAGTCACCTACGACGTTTTGAGAAATCAGAATTGATCGAAATAAACATCAAGATCATGATATAAGCGTTCATCTTTCAATATCTTAAATGTTATGTATACATATACATACGTAGTAAAATTATGATGTTAAAAATGAAACAGTTTACTTAACAGATGGAAGGTCAATTTGTTTTATTATTTGAACAAGAAAAATTCAACGCATCAGAAATGCTACGATCAGATTATGACGAAACGCTTATTAACAAAATAAACTAATTACTTTTCCAAAACTCACAAACAAAAATATCCGCTTCACGTCCTTTATAATCGATATGGCACCAGTCTTTACAACAATCGAATTTTATTCACATATCTCTTTTTTTATCCCTCAAAAAATTTCCATTACAAGTAGCATCCACTTTCAATGACTTCAATGTGGCCATCCGTAGAAGAATTGTCTCTAAGATCTAACGCATTCTGATGAGGATACTTGATTGATCACATTCTTGTTTGAAGCACTTGTTCGATTGAGATAGATGCCTCTGCAGGATGGTGGATTTAGGTCTTCTAATGATTTCGGTAATAACTTACGCTTCAGAGACTATTGATGTCTATGTTTCTAAATGGGGACGAGGTTATAATATTCGCCTTTCCAAGTGACCTTCCTCTTTGAGGCCCTTATCTTTAACTAAGACGTTGGATCCTTAGAAATGTTTTCTAGTCCAATAAATTCCCTTGGTGCTACACTATTGTCAGCAATATTTCAAACTGATACGACTCATCCTTCCTCAATGTTTTCTCGCGCTGCAGCAAGAGAATCATTACTTGTGAAGACATGATGAGTCGGAGGAATTATTGCTGTTGTTCTGAAATCATTAACAGCAATTGGCATTCAAGTATGCCCTTTCAAGTAAATCTTCAATACCAAGTTATATGATTCGAACTCAGTCTCAACTTCACACTATAATTAGGCTTTTCATATGAGTGAAACCGGGACACATTGATATTGGATAATTTTCTAAAAATCAGTAATAAAAAGGCGAGTTCCAAGCCTTTTTCTAAGCCTCGCAAATGACGGAAGGGGAGAGTCTGGAATGCTAAATTGTTAGTTTTACACAAGTTTTAAAAACAAAAAAGGAATTTTTGCTACTTTAAAATATCTATTTCTCCCTTTTAATTATGGCCTACCATCTAAAAGAAGTGTTAATAAAATAAAATTCAAAATACTCCATTAAATTGTTCACTTGAACCAATACTAGGTCATTTGTCATTTTAACTCCTTATCTAACTAAAAAAATAATTATAAAAAACTTTTTTTGTCAAAACCAGGACGTCAACATATGGATGGTGTTGCAATGGACGTTATAATGTAACTCCCCATATCGTGACTTCGCACTGATTTGATTTTACGAATCATGTCAGGTTGACTCCATTTTTACCGACGATAAATGATATATCATCCTTGAAAAAGAAAAGTTTTCTCAGCTGTTTTCATGAGAGTCTTGAAAATACAGAGTGTTCTTATTATATATAATATATATTGAATATTTCAAACAAGGAACAGTGTGCTATTCCCAATAACGTACATGGCCATCTTCTTTTCATGACCAAAATTTGAAGATATCAAAATTGACTGAATTTACCTCAATATTCCACATAAAATTCTTTACAAGTAACATTTGATAGCCATTGTTAACCAAGACCCGTTTTAACGTAAGCAAATTCTACACGGCAATACTCCTCTTTCGCATTTTTATATAATTATACATATATATATATATATATATATATATATATATATATATATATATATATATATATATATATATATATATATATATATATATATATATATATATATATATATATATATATATATATATATTATATAAATATATAATATATATATATATATATCTAATATATAAAATTTTCTGTTCTATTTTTTTAATGATCCAGCATTCAAAAATCGATACAACCCTAAATTTTCACCCCTGTACGATCAACGCCTATTTTTTATTTGTTAAACTCCTCTAAAAAGACTCGATTGATTCTCATGAAATTTTGTGTGCATATCGGTTAGGTCTATGAATCAGACAAAATCTATTTTTCATCCCCTAAACGTCATCCCCTCAATTTTTATTTCTTATTTTTCAGACAAAATTTGTTGTTCCATTTTTTCCATGATACAGTATGCAAAAATACATACAACCCTAAATTTTCACCCCTCTACGATCAACCCCTATTTTCATTTGTTGATTAAAAACCATAGTTCCACAATAGGGTTGCAAGATGGCAATCGAAATTAACAATAGTCGGTCTGAGAATATGTCCTAATATATTTTTCATACAAGTGATTAGGGTGGCCCACCTCAAATATTTTTATTAATTTTTTAGATAAATATTTTTATTTTTATTTTCTTATGATGTTGCATTGAAAAATACATAAAACTCTAAATTTTCACCCTTCTATCAACAACCCATATTTTTTAATAGCCATTTTAATTATTTAGACAAAGATAAATTGATAGATACATATAATGATAGATAGATTGTTAAATAGATAGATAAATAGAAAGAAAGGTAACTATCTAGAAAGATAAAAATAATTTATATGGCAGAACAACGTGCCGGGTCAGATAGATTGATAGATGTCTAGATAGATACATAGATAGATAGATAGATAGATAAAATGAATGATAGATACATATTTAGATAGATAGATAGAAAGATTGGTAACTATTTAGATAGATAGTTAGTAAGATAGATAACGATACATTGGCAGATAGATGTATAGATCGAAGGATAGATAGATAAAAATAATTTAAATAGCAGAACAACGTTTGCTGGGTCATCTAGTATGTAAATGAGTGATGGGCCACCCCCATAACTTTTTAATGAATACTTCGATTTTACTGAAATTTCGGTGGTTCTTATAAAACATAATTTTGAGTTTTTTCACATACAAAATCAATATGGCTGACTTCCGGTTTCACAGAAAACGATATAAAAATTAAAAATTCAAATGGAACACCCTATATATTTTTACATATTTTAATTCTGAGGCTTCAAATACATACATTCCATCTGTCAAATTTTTTTTTTCATATTCCGCAAACAGGGTCGGTCTCAGGAGCAAAGGGAACTAATAAGAATAAGATTTTCAATAATTACTTCGTTATTTAAAAATTGAGAAAAGTAATGTGTGAATCATTTTGAAGGAATTTGAAGGAGCTTTTTGATATACAAGGTGGCCCATGTATGTTTCCATTTAAAAAACTGAGTTTTGGTTCGAAAAAGAATTTAATCGTTAACAAACTTCACGAAAATGAATTTTTTGAAAAATTATTACTTTGGGCGATATTTTAAATCAATTATCAATGATTTAGACGAAGTCGCAGCCATCTACGATAAAAAAAACGAAATGAAAAACAAAATTGAAACTGCGCTAGAATCGACATTTGACAGATGGAATGTATGTATTTAAAGCCTCTGAATTAAAATATGTAAAACTATATAGGGTGTTCCATTTAAATTTTTAATTTTTATATCGTTTTCTGTGAAACCGGAAGTCTGCCATATTGATTTTGTATGTGAAAAAAATTCAAAAATTATGTCTGAGATAAACCACCCAAATTTCAATAAAATCGAAGAATTCATTAAAAAAAGTTATAGGGGTGGCCCATCACTCATTTACACCTGGCATATATATATATATATATATATATATATATATATATATATATAATATATATAATATATATATATATATATATTTATATAATATATATATATTCTATATATATATATATATATATATATATATATATATATATATATATAGATATATATACATATCTATATATGTATATATATATATATGAAAACTATGGAACCCTTATGAACAATTGATTGAATGTTACTCAAAACAATCTTAAATTTTTATTGGATCTGAAAATTAATGTTCAATAAACTTATATAATGAATATTTCCTCTATGATGGTTTTCCTGTGTACATGACTATTGAAGCGATAAGACTTAATTACTAATTCAATGGAACATATCTTGGAGTTTATTTGCTCTAATGATGACTTTTATGGATGATATAAATAGCATTTACAAATATGAACAATGTACGAATTTTTTGAAGAGTGAACGTAAAACGAATGTCGTTTTCTCGAAAAAACAAAATTGTATGTAAGTAACTGGTACGTAAAATTAATTTTTTTGTAAAGCAGAATTCACCACAGAACTGCACTTTGGAATAAAAGATTTCAATTACTTTCTTTTTATGCAGTTATTCCTATTAATTTAAAGAATGTATATTAAATAATTTCTTCAATTGTAAGTATTTAATTTTTATTTTATTTGATTAGAGTGCCTCGACTGCATATGGTCATTGGCACGTAACTCTGTATTTACATTATATGCTATAGTTACATTATTTACATGTTACCGTTTTGACTTAGTACTAATGATTTTATACTGTAAGCACCTTAATACTATAAATGGTTGTACATATCTATTTCTTTTAAGAATCTAAGTATATTCATGAAATTGTTCGGTGAACCTAAGTTTTCTTTGAGATCTGGACTAATTTTGTGTGTCCGCCTACTTCCAGTATACTGAGGGCATTCTGTCAGGATATGCTGCACTGTTAGTTGGTTGTTGCAGTGTTCACAAAGTGGTGGGTCCCCAGCTTCCATTAGGTAACTATGTGTAGCTCGAGTGTGGCCAATTATCAGTCTATGTTCTATTATGGTATCCCTTCTGTTCATTAGAAGCCAGTTATGAGGCACAATATTAGGATGTATTTTGGAGAGTTTAGTATCTGATTGATTCCATGTGATTTTCCATTTTCTCATGACAGATTGCTTGAAGATGTTTTTCAGATCCTTTTGAAGTTGTATGTCCTGGGTGGGTAGGTCCGTAGTCAAAGCTTCTTTGGCAGCTTGGTCTGCTTTCTCATTACCATTGATACCCACATGTGATAGGGTCCAAACAATCAATATATGGATGTCTTTGCTAGATAGTTGTTGACAGATATCGTGGATGTTCTGTACTAGTTGATGTTGGGTATACGAATTTTCAATGGAAAAGTATTTAATTTTAAAATACCTTTTTATTGGCTTTTACTTCATATGAGTTGAAGAAACACGACTACGTTTTAATTTAGGCAAATTGTAAATTTTGGTATTTAACTTTTCAGGTAACCTCGATTCAATCTCATAAAAATCCAGTGATCAATACCAAATCAATAACCCCAAAAAATACCTAGCCATATACAATTCGAAAATATGTCGAAAAGTTTGATTTTATTCAGTTTTGGTAAGTAGAATTACGTGTATGTATTTTTTCACTGATAAGAGTCAATTATAATTACTACTATTGAAGAAGATGGTTTCTCTGACTTCTGAAAATTTATCTCACAAAAAATAAAATAAAATTTCTTATTTTATTTTAGCATTTCTTCTGATGAAACATATAGGTCAGGCATTGAAGAGAATAACAACAGTAAGAGTGGACATATTCCTAATGTACATCTAGTCACTCAAATTTTTACTGAACTTTTCTTCCTTGATATCAGGATAAATTCTGAAACATAATGTAAACAAACCTACAACTTTGCCAAGAGTTACATACATAAGTATTTAAACTTAATTATATTACTGGAAGGTTCAAAGCACAATGTAGTCGAGATGAAATGGCAGCTCAATTCTACTGCTGGTACAACCTTTCACAACTGTTGAAATACACAAAGCGTAATTTTACTAAAATGAAATCATGGTTCAGTGCTGTTCATATATAACTGGTACAACCTTTTATAACTGTTAAAATACTCAGAGCGTAGGGCTACTGAGATGACATTATGGTTCAGTGCTGCTGATGTACAACTAGTACAACCTTTTATAACTGTTGGAAGACTCATGAAATCATCGCTTGATGCTGCTGAAGAACAATGGGTTCAACCTCTTATAACTGTCCTCAAAGCGCAACGCTGCTGATATAATCTGCATAATAATCAGCACTCAATGCTACTGAGACCAAACTACTATAACCTTTCATAACTGCTGAAATACTCAAAGCGCAAAGCTGCTTATATAAAACCAGCAGTTACAACTAGTATAATACTCAAAACGCAATGCTTACTAGTGAAGAATACTTCATAGTCAGGGCCGGCCTAAGGGGTGTGCGAAGTATGCAGCCGCACACTCAAGCTTTTCTGAGGGGCATTAAGTTGACCAATTTTTGTAAAAAAAAAATTTCATATACATATATATATATATATATATATATATATATATATATATATATATATATATATATATATATATATATATATATATATATAGGTATATATATGTTCGTATGTATGTGCTTATGTATTTTAGAGTTGTTTACACGATAACGGGCGCAATTTTGAAGCAATAGGGTTGAAAGTTTGTAAATAGCTAGTTTCGCATAATATCTTGAATGGGATTGTTTTTGGTTCGAATTGGTTGGAGGGTTCACCCCCCTGGGGGCAAAATAAATCTTCTTTACACGAAACGGGCGCAATTTTGAAGCAATAGGGTTGAAAGTTTGTAATTAAGTAGTTTCGTACGATATCTTAAATGAGATTGTTTTTGTTTCGAATTGGTTGAGGGGTTGACCCCCCAGGGGGAAAAATAAATCTTATTCACACGATAAAGCTCGCAATTTTGTAGCAATAGGATTGAAAATTTATGGGTAGGTAGTTTCGTATGATATATTGAATGGAATAGGTTTCAATGCGAATTGATTGTGAGGTTGACCCCCCAGGGAAATAAATCTTGTTTATACGATAGAAGGCGCAATTTTGGTACCATAGGGTTGAAACTTTGTAGGTAGGTAGTTTCGTACGATATCTTGAATGTTATTTATTTCTATATTAATTGGTTGGAGGGTTGACCCACCCGGAGGAGGAAATCAATCTTGTTCACACGGTAAAGGGCGCAATTTTATAGAAATAGAGTACGTAGTTTCGTATAACTTGGATGTGATTGGTTTTAGTACGAATTGGTTGGGGGTTGATCCCCCGGGGAGGAAAGAAATATTCTTTACACATTAGCGAGCGCATTTTTTTAAAATTTGGAAATATATTCTTTAAACTGGATACGTTATGAAAACCTGCTATTCTAGTGCAGCTCGCTGGGATAGAGTTTTTTTTTCGTTTCTATGAAGCGTACACACCATATATGAAAGCATTCATCCATCGCTAATTTGTGACTATGAAAGTATTGAAGCTCGTCTCCATTTTTTGAATAATTAATTTTATTTTACTTGATTCAATTTTTATATGTGTCGATTGAATAATTAGTTTTTCTTCACATTATTTTCCTTATCTTTATATTTCATTAACATTCAATATGGTTTTTGTTTTAGTTTTGGAATTTTTTCCATCATGTTTTACAATTATGCCAATACACAGTCCTCTTTGTTTTCTGTACTTTCTTTGTTTCTATAATTCAATTTTTACGTCTCTGAAAATTATAGTACCTACCTAAACTTCTTCCGAATTTCCTCTCACTTTCCCATTCACAAATTTTTCGGGTATATTCTCTTATTTTCACTAGTGTAGCTTCGTTAGTTCTTGTTTTATTATTAGCAGCTTTTGACTTATTAATCCTGCTTATTGAAATGGGTGCGATTAGCAAAGTTCGACCTGGGACCAAGATAGTTTCATGACTTTATATGATGCTTGGCACCAAAAATTCAATTTCATATATCTATATATATATATATATATATATATATATATATATAAATATATATATATATATATATATATATATATATATATATATATATATATATATATATATATATATATATATATATATATATATATATACATATATATATATATATATATATATACGCAAAAAGTGAACAAAAACTGTGTTTTTGGACCTTAAATTTTAAAAAATTCCATACCCCCCAGCAGGGGCATGAAATTTGACTTTAGCACAATGCAATTTTCGCCTTAGGCCGGCCCTGTTCATAGTGTTACTATGTGATTAAATAAGAGGTAGATCTTAGCAATGAAGGAATAGGAATGAATATAAGGTTGATGATAGGAAAGTGACGTTAGGCATATGAATACAGGTTCGTGGAGGTATACTGATGATGCTTTATTGCAAGAAATTTTAGTTGACCAGAAGAATAGACGCGACGAAATCTATAGTTGAGTTTTATAGATTGTGAGGTATCAATCAATTTGTTAATTTACGCTTCGAGATAAAGGTTCAGCACTAGATCTTATCAGAAGATATTCCTTGAGAAAATCATTTCTTATTTTTCAATAACTTGTTTTTTCAATAAATTAAGCACATATCAAATTTAAAAATTATCAACAATGAAATGAAGAAAGTATATTCAATTTGTTGGAATATTCAGAAATCTAGAAGATTAATTTTCAATTCTTTCATATAGCCTATATCCCAATTTTCTTCTCAAATTAACTAGTTGATATCCACGATTAGAATACCACATATAGATCTCGAATTTTTGTAATTTTTGTGTTGATATAACAGAACCTATTTCGAATATTTGATGGCCGAATGAACGCTATAGGATCTTTTTTGTTGAGAGGATATGAGAAAATTATAGTTGTTATTGATTTGTAATGCTTAGTTACAATGAAAACAATTTTTGATAATTTTAATACAAGCAAGTATTCAAATTAATTATCCATTCATTTTCAGTGATTTTTCTGCAATTAGTGTCGTGTCATAATCAAAATGAGGAGGTAGAGAGAAATATTCAAACATGTATGGGTTCTTGCGTATTGCCTAAAGCCCAAATATATGCTCCGGTTTGTGCTTCTGATGGAAATACGTATTCCAGTAGGTTTCTGGTGTTGTGTAGGGATGCGTGTTCCGCACAATATGGACATGGTGAGAAAATTGCTTATGACATTTCGATAAATCCAACATCAGCTAGTTGATAACAGTATTAGTTTAACTGAAGTGTGTATTTCCTAAAGTCTGACCATATATCAATCTGATGAACAAAAACAAAACTTGAATTTACTACGTTTATTATCACAAAAATACTTTGAAAAATATTACACTGCGATTGCAATTTCGGTCACTAGACCATCATCGGGCAGATTGAGTTAAGAACTGAATACATAATTACAAATTTGCCCTCACGGGTGGGAAATAATTATTGCAGGTACCTGAATAGACAAGAGGAACACATTTCAAGAAGGGCTAATAGAAGTGGATTTCCCAAATTGGTACAATGGAATGTTCTCAGAAAAATCATTATTGTTCGAAAACACTGAATATAGGAGAATGTATCAACTAAATCTGGTCGTTCAGCAAGATATCTTTTGCATTATGATTGAGTTTGAAAACTTCTAATGATTCTAAGTAAGTAAGTTTGGTTCCTTTCGGTAATTTGTGCATAATTTGAAAGTTATCTATTTGTGGAAACGGGTGGTGATTTTCACGGCAATGATTTGAAAACGTTGAATCCGTTTTATTTTTCAAAAAAAATTGTTGGTGTTCTTTAAATCTTGTCTTGAACGATCGACTAGTTTGACCTTTATACACTTCTTTACATACAGGACAAATTTAGCTATAAACTCCTGAACTTTCAAATTTTGAAATGATATTTTTGGCATAGAATAAAAATCCTGAAAGTTTTGTCTTAGGTTTAAAAGCAATTTTAATATTACATTTAGGTATGACATTAGCAATTTTTTCTGCTAGAGGACCAAAATATGTTAAAGATGTGAATTTTTCCGATTTTTCTACTTTCGATTAAGGATATATGCTGTTGTGGGTACGCTAGTTGAAATATTTTTATAGTAAAAATTTATTTCGCTGAATTTGGTATGGATAATGGAATTGAAAACGCTCATTGAGTCATTCGAATCCGACGGAATACATATATCCGTGAAAGTTTGTTTTCAAACCTAAGACAAAACTCTCTGGATTTTTATTCAATGCCAAAGTTATCACTTCAAAATTTGAATGTTCAGTAGTTTATAGGTTAATTTGTCCTGTATGTAAAGGAGTGTACATAGGTCAGACAAGTCGATCGTTCAAGACAAGATTTAAAGAACACCAACAATCTATTTTGAAAAATAAAATGGATTCAACGTTTTCAAATCATTGCCGTGAAAACCACCACCCGTTTCCACAAATAGATAACTTTCAAATTAGGCACAAATTACCGAAAGGAACCAAAATTACTTACTTAGAATCATTAGAAATTTTTAAAATCAATCATAATGCAAAAGATATCTTGCTGAACGACCAGATTGACTTGATACATTCTCCTATATTTAGTGTATTTGAACAATAATGATTTTTCTAAGAACATTTCATTGTACCAATTTGGGAAATCCACATCTGTTAGCCCTTCTTGAAATGTGTTCCTCTTGTCTATTCAGGTACCTGCAATAATTTTTTCCCACCCGTGAGCGCAAATCTGTAATTATGTATTCAGTTCTTAACTCAATCTGCCCGATGGTGGTCTAGTGACCGAAAGTGTAATATTTTTAAAATATTTTTGTGATAATAAACGCAGTGAATTCAAGTTTTGTTTTTGTTCATCATGGTAAATTATCACGTAGTAACGACGGATTCCATCAACTATATATCAATCTGTTAAGTTAAAGTTACCTAGACAAAATGGGAAACAAAGGAAAGAGTCCATTTATCTGGTGACTGAAAATGAGTAGATACTTCTTTAATTTTTTTAAATACTAGGAATTTTCATTTTACCGTTTGAAAACCTGCTCGTGATTCTTTTTCACTTTTCATGATATATTAAAATAATTAATTTTTATAGCACTACGAGTTGTTTACGAGGGACCTTGTTCTTATGCACGTGGTCATCAACAAGCTGACAACAGCTCACCAGAAGATCAAGGCGTTTAGATGAATGAACTTTTATGAATTAAAATATGAAATACAGAAGTTTTTTTTTTCGAGGATTATGAGTCCATAAATGAAAATTTGACACCCACACACACACACACATACACACACATATATATATATATATATATATATATATATATATATATATATATATATATATATATATATATATATATATATATATATATATATATATATATATATATATATATATATATATAAATATATATATATATATATATATATATATATATATATATATATATATATATATATATATATATATATATATATATATATATATATATATATATATATATATATATATATATATATATATATATATATATATATATATATACTAGCTGACCCGGCAAACGTTGTTCTGCCATATAAACTATTTTTATCTTTCTTTCTATTCATCTATCTGCCGATGTATATCTAACTATCTATCTATCTATCTAGATAGTTATTTATCTTTCTATCTATCTAACTATTTATCTATCATTATATCTATCTATCAATTCATCTGACCAGGCAATTTAAATTATTAAAATGGCTATTAAAAAATATGGGTTGTTGATAGAAGGGTGGAAATTGAGAGTTGTTGTATTTTTTAGTGCAACATCATAAAAAAATAAAAATGAAAAATGTTGTTTAAAGAATTCATGACAAAATAAAAATAAAAATCTTGCCAAAAAAATCGAAGTTTATAATTAACAAATAAAAAATAGGGGTTGATCGTAGAGGAGTGAAAGTTTAGGGTTGTATCTATTTTTGAATGCTGTATCATAAAAAATAAAACAGGAAATGTTTTTTTGAATTGAAAAAAAATTCATTGGGATGAAAAATAAATGTGCTCCGATTCTCAGACCTAACCGATATGCACACAAAATTTCATGGGAATTGGTCTAGCCATTTCGGAGGAGTTTAACAAATAAAAAATAGGGGTTGATCGTAAAGGGGTGAAAATTTAGGGTTGTATGTATTTTTGAATGCTGTATCATATAGAAGAATAGAACAGAACATTTTGTCTGAAAAAAAAAATTAAGGGATGGACCCTCAAGGGGTGAAAATTTAGAATTGTATGTATTCTTGAATGTTGTATCATGAAAAAAAAGAACAAAAAATTTTGTCTGATAAATTTAAAAAAAAAAATTAAGGGTTGGACCATCCTTATCATATAGGGGGATGAAAAATAGATGTTGGCATACACACAAAATTTCAAGAGAATCGGTCGAGCTATTTCGGAGGAGTTTAACCTCTAACACCCTGACTTTTATAAATTTTATATATTAGATATTATGTTTTATATATAAAGCACATATGGGGTGTTTGGGCATCTAGATACAGAATAAGTTACTCTGCAGGAGAATAACTTCTTACAGGTTGAAATAAAATATATTTAGTAAACTCCTTTCGTAATAAAATCTACTTCATCTCGTACTAAATAATGGTATTACAAAACAATCTGTTTTTGCCAAAAATTGAACATAAGAAAAGGAGTTCCTGAAGAAATTGAATAACAACAAGCAATTCATTCAGAGTTATTGGTAGGTATATTGAATAGAGTAAGGAGAGGCGAATGGGTTTACTTCAGTATGGTGGTTAACTAGGTTTCCGGAATTTTTATTGTCATTGATCTGAAGGGATTTCCAACAGTTGGTTTTGTGGAGACTATTTTCTAACGCTAATATATTATCATTGTAATTGAAGTTATGGTTTTCTTGAATAAGATCGCACGCATAACTAGAGTCAGTTTTCTGCTTAATATAGCTACGTTGGTGTTCGTGTATTCTAGTTTTTAAATATTTAATTGCAATTAGAAATTTCAAAACTCGAATATATATATAATATATATATATATATATATATATATATATATATATATATACAAATATATAAATATATGAGATATATCTAGGACAATTATCCGAAAAACAAAAACGAATCATATAATTTCCCTATTATGCCTAGTTAATGAAACCACGATCGACTTCAGCATTTTCTCTATCAACCATAGGTAGAAAATGTTCGAAAAGATCGCAATTGCCACTGCGAAAGAGTGAAGTGTTAGGCAGGATGTTTTGGTCTTATTTGAAATTCTTCAGTATCACATATCAATCGATTACAATGACTAGATCAATGTTACAACTGTTATCAATCTAAATCTTTAGTCAAAAATGAAACAATATTAGTGTCGAACAACTTTATCGTCCAAAATATCAGGATGATTTTTTTTCTACTTATATACATATATTATAATATTTTAAATATTTTCGTCCGCCAGCTAATGTAGATTGTTTGTTGCAAAATAATCTTAATGAAAGAAGAAGAATTTATCAGTACTAAATAGGTCAGTGAGATCAAACGTCGAATGAATAAATAGTAGTTGGGTATCATTAGCTTAGTATAAGATTATGTGGTTGTCCATGAGATTATACAACTTGAAAATACCCAGAATGAATCTTCAATTGTCCGTAATTTTTTTTGGTGAGTTATCTGACTTTCATATGAATAATCATTCTGGATCTTTGAAATATTGTTATATTGAATTCCAGGAAATTTTATTCTTTATTTCCAAAAATGTTTTTATTCGAAATTCATGAGTCACAGTTGACGCCAAGATTTTAATTGATTGAATTTATTCACATTATTGAAAGTATATTCAAAGTTTACTTTCAACTTCGGGATTTGAATTGTTTAATTTCAAGTGTATTTTTAATGATTTCCGTTGACGATACAGAATTACGAATACTGACTTCAAACTCCATCAAAATTTGTTCTAATACATTTTTATCGTGAATGCATATTTTCAGAATTTTTCAGATTCAAAGCTTCCAAAAAATTTGAAATTATATTCTATTTTCAAATGCCAACGTTATAAAATATAAATATGGAATTATTACATTGGAGATCCATAGTACTAAGATCAACATTATCTTCCTATATAAACTAAGTAAACAATGTGCAATGACTAGGCATTTTAAATAATGTCAGTTCTTCGCCTGAAAATATAAAAATTTAATTTAAGTGACTTTAATAACGAATAATCTAAAATGCCTATTAATTTTTATATTATTATCATTTATATTTCATCAGGCAAAACCCGAAATGAAAATATTTTGAATGAATATTCTATATAATATGACAAAATGTTATTTTTAGGTCTTAAATAATAGTTGCTAATACTTAGGCATGCAAAGTTATTCATAAAAATGTATGTAACTGAAAATTTGTTTCATTTAATGATGAAACAACATTTATAAGATTTACTTGCTTAATGCAGAATAGAGACTTCAGTTGCACTTAACTTAACCAATGCGTAGGAGAGTGAAATAGATTAGACGAGCACGTTGTATTATGAAAGTAGAATTAAGATCGTAGCGCCGGAACGGCTAATATCGGTACTACTACATGGGCCATTAACTGTTTGTTTACATTGTTTGGTAATGGTATATACGTTCATTTCATTTATAGTTTTCGAACGTTTAGCTTCGTAATTTCTATTTTTTTGGACTTCGTATTTTCCAGTGGTTCATTGTTTTTCGTTTGAGTACAATATTATCTCTGTTCAACAGTAGATAACCTACCTACATCAAGTTGAAATTCACACTGAGTTTTTATCATTGAACATGAAAATCGATAATAAAATAAAGGAGAAGACGAAAAAATTAATTGGTTAGAGGAACTATGTAAACATCATAAAAAGGCTGTATGATAGAACACCTATTTATTTGAAAAGTAAAAAAACTTTCGAAAGTTTCAAGAAAACATCTCTGAAATGTCTAGTTTCATTACCAACTGAAGAGGTTTTGACTATAATGGACAAAACTAAGTACTTACCTACAAAACTGAAAGAAATAACATAAAATGAAAGAATAATTAACATGAATACTCTGCTTGAATGATTTGAACGTAATGAGTTATTATATTTTTTTAATTTTCCTGACGTATAACAGCTCTCCTAAAAGTACGGTAGACTTCTGAGAGTCTGTTTTTTTTTAGAATCTCTGTTTTCCTGGTTATATAATTGAATATTTCAGTTTTTACCTAGCTATAGAATCAAGTTTTATTTTATATTCTTGATGTTATAATAAACTGTTATTTTGGTTGTGCAAATAAACATTTTTCATTATTATTATTTTAATAGTATCTCTGGTTGTTACATGAAATAAAATACAATTATCTAGAATCTCTGGATGATCGCACAGGTTCATATTCCGATAAAAGTGGATTTTAACTTGGAATAGCATTGAACTTCAAAAACCCTACGTTTTCGGTTAGCTGAAAATTGCACATCATCAGTTAGTATATATAATTCTATATGGAAAAATCCACAAACTAACTGCAGGGAAAATAATTATTCTCAGTAAACTGTAAAGAACAACTCTCTTATGTTCAGACACTTTTTTTCAATCCTCAAGTTATGAATCCACGAATTTCTTCTGTCCATCATTTCCTTGTTTCCCTAATTTGTTTGGAATACAAGTTTGAATTGTCCAGCTTTCGGAAAGGTATGAAAGCTATATTCGGAGTTTTTTTTGTCCAAGATGAACAATATGATACACAACAATAGTGATTCATCTCTTCTGAACGTTTGTAAACGATCCCAAATAAAATTAAACACAATTAAAACTCGACAAATTCTCATATAAAATACACGTGAACAGATGTAAACAAAGCAAACTATGGCCCATGCGTTTGTGATATTCTACACCGGTAGGGGGCGTATCGCTTATCTACGTTCGCCAATAGCACGATATGTATTCTATAGAATGCCAAGTCAAATTGTCGAATACGCTTTACTTCACGTTTTAATTCATATTTTCGCTAATATATTTAGGGTTCTATAGAACGTCTGAGAATTGTGAAGCATGATGCCTGATTATTTACAACGCATGATTATATAAGTAATGCCTGATTGTATACAACGCCTGATTGTATATAATACCTTATTTTATACTCTATCAGTATTTTATTCAGAGTTTGTGTTGCTTTTACCAATTCATTCAGCTTTATTATACCGCCTCATCTAATTCAACTGGAAAATACTCTAATGAGGAAATCTACAGCGTAGACTAAACGATAATTACAAAATTAAAGGTTTCACATAATATAACTTAACCGTGGGGTGGATATAGAATGAGGCAAGCACTTTCTAACGTTACAAATTATTGAATATGCTTTATTCCATACCCAAAGAAGGCTGGATTTATGCCTGATTTTCTACTGTGTTATAAATAAAACTTTCGCTACTACATAAAGTGATCTAGCAACATTTTTCAATAATTAAAAAAAATGTCTGTCCAAGGGAGCTGGTTATATGTATTCCCCGACGAGAATTCTACATTCACAATCCAACAGTGAATTATAGAAAACGTCGAGTCATCCCGACTAAAAATCTGCATACAGCTGTTTCGATCTTATTGGATCTCATCAGTGCAACTTATTTGGCTCGGAGTAAACTAACAAATTTTTAATTGTTTCCCAAAACAAATCGTGACCGAGCTATTACCAGACGCCACAGTTGCAGAGTAGAAATTTCATATCAGGAAGTTATATTTTCTCCCAACGACATTCTGGATTTTCGATCTAAGCGGTGAGTTGTTGGTTTCCAATATCCTTAGTGGAGGGCGCTCTGGGTTGTTACCCAGACAGTTTTACCGACCACGATTCGTATTGGGGAACAATAAGAAATTTACTGATTTCCTCCAAGTTAAATAAGCAGCAGTGATGAGATCTAATAAGGTCGAAATACCTGTATCTATATTTTGAGTCGGGTTGACGATTTCTCTCATTCACTGTTAGATTGTGAATACAGAATTCTTGTCGGGAAATACATATAACCAGCTCCCTCAGACAGTTGTTTGATAATTTTTTTTTAATATTGAAGAATTTTTCTTGTTCACTTCATGCAGTTTATTAAATTGACCATGGTCAACTTATTAATTTTTCATGATTTGATTTTAAAAGTTGTGTGACTTGAACTAATAAATAAATGAATTATATTGACGAACAAAAAAAACAGTAATCTTCAATTTTTTTATCGATTCAGCTCTATTGATCTCCTTATCTAGTGCAAAAGGAATATACTCTAACGAGGGAGTTTACAGCGGAGATGCAACTACAAGTGATCCCAAGATTAGAGACTGCATGGTGAAATGCCCAGTTACATTGATCCTCTGGCCAGTTTGTGGTGATAATGGAAAAACTTATTCCAACATCGATGTTCTGAAATGTTTGGATTCATGTTTGAAGCCTCTTGGGCAAAGTAAGTTTCTACAGAATATAATTAATGAAGACAGTGTTTCCATTATGACATATTCTATTTCGTTTGAATTAATTATGATAGTAAGACTTGAGTAGGAATGAAAAAATTCCTGGCTCAGCTTATTACCTAAATATTCAATATTGTCATTTATATTAAGATATTGAATATCGTTCTTTTGAAAATATACTATATGTTTATATAAGGCGCACTAGTTTTTCAGACAGATCAATAATTACAAAGTGATAAATTATTTAGATATTTTGATTAAAGTGTTCTGCAATACAACTGAAAATTTGGGAAGAAACAGGAAGTAAATCAGTAAAGACATTCGCTTCGAAATTCCTTAAATTCTATCACCCTTAAATAAGCATTTTTTCGCCCTATTATGGCAATTATTGAAAAAAAAAAGCAAACTATTATCTCATATTACATCTCATAAGTGTGGCCTACCAGAAATTAAGTAGTAAGTGTGAAAAAAACTCTATCGCAGCGAGCTGCATTAAAAGAGCAGGTTTTCATAATGTATCCAGTTTAAAAAAAAATATATATATATATATATATATATATATATATATATTCATTACATAATGATTTTTTTTTCAAATTCATTTGAAAAAATGAGCCCTCTAATGTGTAAACAATATTTATTTCCTCCTCCTCGGATCAACCCTCCAACCAATTCGTACCAAAACCAATCACATCCAAGGTATCATACGAAACTACGTACCTACTTACAAACTTTCAACCCTATTTCTATGAAATTGCGCCCTTCATCGTGTTAACAAAATTTGTTTCCTCCTCCGAGGGATCAACTCTCCAACCAATTCATATATAAATAAATAGCATTCAAGATATCGTACGAAACTACCTACCTACAAAGTTTCAATCCTATGGTACCAAAATTGCCCCTTCTATCGTGTAAACAAGATTTATTTCCCTGGGGGGTCAACCCCCAACCAGTTCGCATTGAATAAAAAACCTATACCATTCAGTATATCATACGAAACTAACTACACACAAACTCTTAATCCTTTTGCTCTAATATTACTCCCTTTATCATGTAAACAAGATTTATTTCTTCCCCAGGGGGTCAACCTCCCAACCGACTCGAACCAAAACCAATCCCTTTTAAGATATCTTTTGAATTTATCTACCTACAAACTTTTAACCCTATTACTTCATCATGCAAACAAGATTTATTTCTTCCCCCAGGGGGTCAACCCCCGAACCAATTCAAACCAAAACCAATCACATTCAAGATATCATATTAAAGTGCCCAGATTCAAACTTCCAACCCTATTGCTACAAAATTTCGCCTTTTGTCGTGTAAACAAGATTTATTTCCCTCTGAGGGGGGTAAACCTCTCAACCAATTCGAACAAAAACAATCCAATCCAAGATATCATGCGATACTACCTATTTACAAACTTTCAACCCTATTCCTTCACAATTGCGCCCGTTATCGTGTAAACAATGTTAAAATACATAAGCACATACATACATACGAACATACTGCTAAAAAGGAAAGACAACGGGTTTCATTCCTTTCTGAAGTATGTGTTAAGGAGGCTGGCAGCTTGAGTTATGGGGAAGTGCATTAAGGATAGGTGAGACGTTATATTTATGGAAGATGTGGGTGAGGTTCGGAGGATAATACTGGACCAGCATTTGCCTTGAACGTGTCCAAGCAGTGACTCACTTAACGCCATGAGAAATCCTCGTGGCAGATCCCTTGGTTCGAAACCGTGACCTCCCAAATACTAGCCAGCGTACCTAAGTAATCGACTAACTAGCTTAGTGTATAGATGTAAAAAAAAGGAAAGAAGGAAACACACGTGTTTCATTAATCCCTGAAGTATGTTTCAGGCAGGCTTGCAGCTTGAGTTTGGGATTAACTCCTTCAGCCAGATCAGAGGATACACTTGTATGTACAAGTGCATTGAGGATAGGTGAGATATTTCTGGAACATAGGAAGTGTGGGTAGTGTTCAGAGGACTAAAACTGGCCAAGCATTCGGCTTATAAGTTTGCAAGCAGAGACATACATTACCATGAGGAAACCTCTGAAAAAAACCCATGGCAGACCAGTCGGCCCCGGGGTTTGGACCCGAGACCTCCCAAATAATATTCAGCGTATCTAAGTACTCGACTAACTAGCTTTGTGTACAGGTGTAATCTCTCCTTGATACTTACTCATACTCTCTACAGTTCTGCTGAGGTACGACAAAAATACATCGCCATCTGTGACTAATCTATAAGTATTAACCACATTGATCAGAAAAGCGAAAGATTACAGATTACTTCGTATGAAGATGCCAAGTTACTGAATTATGTAAATCATATTAAAAAGTTAACCTGATTTTATTATATACCTGTATGACGCACACTTACATTTTTGCATAATGAAGATTGTAACTAAATTCCATGTTGAAGAATATTGAAACAACTTTAGGTATAGAATATGAAATCTTTTTAAATGAAATAATATCGGAAAGGGCTACCATGAACTCTGTTAGTATTAAAATGTGCTATTTTCATTTGAAGAGAAACTAAATAAACTTCCATGATAAATCTCATATAATAATGAAATAGTGTATGATGTATTTATTGCCCAAGCTCACCAATTCACTAAAAACTTCTATATCAGTATATATATATATATATATATATATATATCTATATATATATATATAAATCTCTTGATAATTATTAGCAATTACAGGCTGGTTAAATTTTTAATAACTCGATTTTATTAGAAAGTTGACGTTTCACTAGGAAATTCGAAAAAATTGAAATTTCTTTGACATTTATTGATTTGAAAAAATGTGAACAGACAAAGACGACTTGTCTTGTTAAAATTTTTTTCGGATGTGGTTGTTCTTTGTTATCTATTATGTGCTATTCAGTCTAATATTAACATTCAAAATTGTTATCATTAGAAGGTAAGGGAAACTACAGAAACCTTTACCCACGTAATGTTCGAAAAAAATAATAATAGGTTACTATTTATTTATCTAACAACAAAGAAATTAGTCGCGGAAAAATATTAAAAAAGTAGAGCAGAATTATCGGTATAGAACGCTTATATGGAAGCAGCCGTTGACACGTGTTTCGGACTCTTTGGTCCTCATCAGAACGGCGTAGCTAAGCATTGGATTGAAAATTTGGAGATGAAAATAGTATAACAAACAAAATCCTCTGCTATGGAAGACAATCACACATTTGTGGTTTATTGTTTGAACTCTCCGGTATGGGAGATTTGGTCAAACTTTGCTAATAATTATCAAGAGATTAAAAATAGATCACAGGCAACAACAATTCAAATAAATAATTAAATATTGCAAGCTGAAAATATGGCAATGATCCCAAACTTAAACTGAGAGTTTCAAACATTGTTCTAGATTGTGAGTACTATTTTTTTTTTATTTAAAAAATTTGAAATTCTAAATAAAAATTTCATTAAAAACGGCTACTTCCATATAAACGAGCTATACCGATAATTTTTGCTCTACTTGTTTAATATTTTCCCACAACTAATTTCTTTGTTATTGTTAATTTACTCTTTCTGAGATCTCGCAGATGGAATTAATCGCCTCCGTGGCAAAGTTTGACCAAACCTCCCATACCGGAGAGTTCAAACAATAAACCACAAATGTGTGATTGTCTTCCATAGAGGATTTTGTTTGTTATACTATTTTCATCTCCAAATTTTCAATCCAATGCTTAGCTACGCCGTTCTGATGAGGACCAAAGAGTCCGAAACACTTGTCAACGGCTGCTTCCATATAAGCGTTCTATACCGATAATTCTGCTCTACTTTTTTAATATTTTCCCGCGACTAATTTCTTTGTTGTTAGATAAATAGTAACCTATTATTATTTTTTTCGAACATTATGTGGGTAAAGGTTTCTGTAGTTTCCCTTACCTTCTAATGATAACAATTTTGAATGTTAATATTAGACTGAATAGCACATAATAAATAACAAACAACAACCACATCCGAAAAAAATTTTAACAAGACAAGTCGTCTTTGTCTGTTCAAATATTTTTCAAATCAATAAATGTTCAAGAGAATTTAAATTTTTTTCGAATTACGTGGTGAAACGTCAGCTTTTGATAAAATCGAAGAGAGTTTTTAAAGATTCAACCAGCCTGTAATTGCTAATAAATTATCCAGAGATTAAAAATAGATCAACAGGTCAACAACAATTCAAATAAATAATTATTATATATTATATATATATATATGTACTGATATAATATTTATATAATATATATATATATATATATATAATATATATATATTATATATATAATTCTTATATATATATATATATATATATATATATATATATATATATATATATATATATATATATATATATATATATATATATATATATATATATATATATATATATATATATATATATATATATACTGAATCTAGTTCCTGTTATACAACGAAATGTATAATGATAACATATCATTGAATCAAGTTCGATATCAAAATTAAATTGGGACATCACTATATTTTAATTGGTTATATTGACCTAACGATACGCTTTTTATTGATGAAATTAACATTCGTTATCTGTATTTCGTATATTCGAATATAACGATATCGTTTTAGTATTTGTTTCTAGTAAGATCTTACTTTGAAAAGTCATTATTATTTGATAAATAACAGCAGAAGTTATTTAATTATCAATTCATCATATGTACTGTAATAAATTTTTTTTGGATGTCAATACAAGTATCAAACTTGGAAGAAGCTTTCAAATCGAAACATTGAATTAGTTTCTTAAAAATAAGAATAATCTCCATGTGTGTTGGACATAAATTTTCTAATTATCATAAACCATCTTATATAATATTGGTGCATCATAGTGAAGTCGATATTAAATACCTATTTCTAATTTTACTATTCACCAGTTATTAAATATCCTCATACTTACTAATAATGTTAAATTAATGAAGCCTTTCATCTAATCCTATTGCAAATGATGTTACTTTTTCAGTCGTAATTGAATAACTTTAATTATGTACAAGCTTGTACTTCCCTCTTGTGAAACAATTCCACTTTCTATCAAAAGAGCGTGCATACACTGAAAATTAATAAAACTATCTTCTTTGTTTATTTGTGAAATAATTGTTTTTTCAATTGTCACTTTCAAATGATCATATGCAAAAAACTGTAAATTTAATTATAAAACTGTGTATGCTGCTATATATATATATATATATATATATATATATATATATATATATATATATATATATATTATATATATATATAATATATATATATATATATATATATATATATATATATATATATATATATATATATATATATATATATATATATATATATATATATATATATATATATATATATCCTGAGGTCTCCCGAATTGAAGACGAACGGAAAAGCAAATTACAAAAAAGATACCTGCGAAACAAAATATTTCTATTGAAAATTTGCTCAAAATGTAACTCACCACAAAATCCAAACCTAAACATTTCTGGGCACAAGAGATTGAGAAACAATTAAACTTTTGGTGGAATCCTGTTAAATCTAACTATGTTGTTCATATCAGCCAGAAGACTTATTTTCGCACGTACCTGAAACAACAAAAATTTAAGAAATTGAAAATGATGAGTATTCTCAGTTTGAAACATCAGATCATTTATGTTGAGGTTAAGTAGAAATTAGATGTTTTCCTAGGAAACCTATAATATTTCTAGCTGACCACATATTCATGAAAAAAACATGCGTTCTCGCGAATATCCGATATTTCAAAGCTATTTCTCTCATGCGAAAATATCTAAAATTTTCACTGAAATAATGCAGAAATTTCGTATTGACAAAGTTCTGAGTTTGTTAGTGTCAGAAGAAAGTTTGTTTTCTGGTTTATAACCTTTGATATACAATAATTGATTAGTTATTCATTAAAAATATTATTTTTCAGGTGTCAAAAAAGCATCAGATGGATTCTGCATCAATGATTTACCACCTCATCTACGACCCACCACACGCGCCCCAGTTCCACGAGTGTGAAATATTACAAACAGATATTTTATCAGCGAATTGGATGAAATAAACTATTGAATATTGTGTACCTTCAATTACTCCGAACTTTTTATTTGGCTGTATGTATTTTATACTACTAGTGAATATCCTTTCTCCCGATATATACAGGGTGTCCCACCGGGAAAGAACGCGATCTGTATATGGAAAACTACACATAGGAAACTTTTGAAAATTTGACAGTATACTAATGTTGATAGGGGCAACTTGACTAAAATATTTTCAAGATGGTGGCACTTCCGGTTATACCGGAAGTTGATACCAACTTGCTTATTTCAAATTGGATAACCTATATATTAATACATTTTTAAATTTTACGCAAGATTCTAGGCAGAATTTATGTCCTACCTAAGTCTAAGCGTTTTTGACATATTTAGGTTTTTATGTCAAAAATGACGATTGCAAGCCCTAATATAATTATCAATTGTTCCTATAAGGATTCCCGTATTACTTACTTTGGGGTGGATTCCTTATTGAAAAAGACTTTTTTTAATAGATTTTGTATAATATTTGGATAACTAATCATACAGGGTGTTCGAAAAAAAAGATCTAAAATGAGATTGAGAAAACTGACGAAAATAAATTTTTTCAAATGGAAACCCCCCATTTTTCTTATTTTGTAGTATTTAGCATTTGAAAAGAAGGTAACAGTATTGTCGAGACTGTCGTACCGTTCGGTTGTGCTTGTTTTGCGTTCCGCAGTTCGACAATTACCCAATGTGTGTGATTGTTTTGAGTTTTTTGTTTTGTTTAATTGTTTTGAACTAGTTATAAGTGACCTCCTTAGGATATTATTGGTAGTGACCTTGATTTAGAAATGGCTATGTTCAAATGTGATAACTGTTTAAAGGAATTTTATGACAAGGATAAATATAATAAACTTCGCTGCAATGGCGAATGCAGACGTTCTTTCTGTATGAACTGTACAGGCCTTGACAAAAATACTACAAAAGTCTTAATGGTACAAAAGTTCAACCACTTACGTTTTTTCTGCAGCCTCTGTGATTCTCCGAATTTGAGATATCTTAATGACAAAATCACTAATTTATCTAAGAACCAGATCCCTCATGAAATTATTGATTCCCTAGCCAATCGTGTAAGTAAACTGGCAAACAGCGTTCCAACTATTACAGAAATATATGATATGTTGCTGAAAAATGAAACAAAATGGAATCTTCTTGAAAAGAAGATCGAAGATATTCGCAAAATCTCAGAAGCTTTTACCATGTTTAAACCAGATCCTTTGTTGAAATCATTACGAGAAATGGAGCAGAACATCATCCATATCTCTTCAATTTTCTTGAACAACACCGAAGAGACAATAAAAATTCAAATACAAGATGCTTCATCTGGTGAGATTTTAATAGGAATCGAAAATTTGAAAAAAAATTTAAGTAGAGTTTCTAGCGTTGTTAATGAGTTGTCTTCTATTATTGACAAATCTATAAAATTAAATAATCAACATACCGAAATGAGGCATTCTATCTCAACCACCTCGTCTTCGACTCAAACTAAGTCATCTCCGGAGCCATCAATAACCAATGAAAGATCCAACGATTTGGTCAACACAAAGAATCCAGAATGGCATTACGTAATAATCAGCAATCTTCCTACAGGCTCCACTCCAAATCAAATTGTGCACCACATTAAGGAAAAGTTAGATTATACAGAGTTTGTTCGCTGCTACCCCTTGATCAATGAAAACAAAAAATCGGAAGGAGCAATTTATAAGATAGGGCTTCAGTCAAGAAATCTCGCAGCTAAATTATTAAACAATGAAAATAATATCTGGCCAGCTGATATCTCAATTAAATGGTCATCGGAATCTTCTTTTTCCCAAAAAGCTTCCATTCCTCCACTAGAGAAGAAAATGCAAACGATGAGGTCAGACCAAGAAACACAAGTCCATTCGAAAGAATCCTTAAATAGCACTATTGATCTTAATCCACGACATAGAGTGAAAACCTGTACTACAATGGAGACCATAACTTCAGACAAACATGCTATATTGGCATGCAAATCCGACAACCGAGTCCTTTCAGTTTTTGAAGGAACGACAAGTTGATACAAACAACTCGATAGACCCGTTGACTCCTCCTAAGGTCCGACAAACAAGAGAATCGCTTGATGTCAATGATCGGTATCTAATGGCGAGATTGAGAGAACCAGCTGTTTTGTCATCCCTTAAGTTATTCCTAGCTTATCTCCACGACCAACCAGCATCTGTATACCACATGGGATACACTAAGACTAGTGTAAAAGTGTTTCTAGCGTCGGAGGGTCTGCCTACTGATCTTGCTGCCTTGCGGTCTATTTACTATAATTACCATGCTTTATATGGTATTAATCCAGTTGAAGTAGATAATGATCTTTCTACATTCAGATCATTTGTGTCCGGGGAGCGAAGAATTCACCTACAAAAGCAAAGGGAGTACAATAGCCGCTATTTTTCTGCTACCTCACCTAAAAAGAATTTTTAGAAAATATGACGCGTTCGGGAGACATTTCTTCCTCAACTAGTGCTACTGTCGAAGCAGACGGTAAATTCAGTATGGTTCTAATTAATATTCAATCAATACGCAGAAAAACGGAGGATTTGTATTTGTTTTTGGAGGAGTTAGGGTTTCCCCAAATAGTCGCTATAACAGAACACTGGTTACAAGTTGGTGAACCTGTTTTTATTGAAAAATATTCAACAATTAGCAGATATGACCGCAATAATACAGCGCATGGTGGAACTCTGATTTTGTCCTTGGACGACAACTTTGCATCTGTATCCAAATATGATTTCTTACTGGCGGAGACTATATTTGAATTCTCAATAGTACATAACAAAAACATTGATTTGTTCATTGTTTGCATTTATAGAACGCCCACGTCAAATGTACAACTTTTCCTAGACTACCTTCTTAATTTGCTTGACGCATTGCCTATAAAAAGTAGGAAAATCGTATGCGGCGATTTTAATATTGACTTTGCTGCTACATGTGCTTCTCGGAGATCTTTGGTGAATATTTTAGAATCATTTTGTCTCACTATGCATGTGGATTCGCCAACTCGAATCACCAAAACTTCATCTACAATCATAGATTACATTGTTTCTGATTTTATTCCCTTTAATGTCGAACAAAGGATAATCAGTACGGACCTCTCGCACCATGAGGCGGTTCTTGCCAGTTTTGTGATCCCACAGACAGCTCCAAAACAAAACTGTCGAATGGGTCGAATTTATTCTCAAAAAAACTTTAATATGTTTTATAATGCATGTCTGTTTACTGACTGGCGTGGTCTATTTGAAGATACCGACTCTAAATTTTTAGACTTCATTAATAAGATGATTAAGTGTTTTGATACAGCATTTCCCCTTCGCAAAATAAAAACTAAGCGTCACAAATCTTGGACAACTAAGCGAATTCGAATTTCATCTAAAAATATGAGATCGCTGATGTATATTGAAAAATTCATAGATAACCCCTCTATATTGAATTACATTAACAACTATAGGGCATTATACCGCAAAATCATTAAATCGGCTAAGCACAACTTCTACAATGTTCGCATCTCACAAGCTTCGAACTCTTCCAGAGAAACATGGTCTATAATAAATGACTTAAGAAATAAAACCCGTTCCTCATGCTATGTTGATCCCAGCCCTGATGAACTGAATAATTACTTCGTGAATGTATGTAAGAATATCAATTCAAATATAGTTCCGAGTTGTGATGCTCTCTCCTTCCTGCTACCATCTAAAAAGATTATGGATAGTTTCTTCCTGAGACCAGTTGACACACATGAACTGATGCAAACCATAAGCGATATACAAAATAAAGATTCATGTGGAAATGATGGCTTATCCATCAAATTATTTTTAAACATACCTGATACAGCCATCAACATTTTAGTCTCGTTGATTAATGGTCTCTTTCCCAATTGTCTGAAAACAGCCATTATTATCCCACTCCATAAGGGTGGAGAAAAAACTAAAACTTGTAACTATAGACCTATTGCTTTATTGCCTACCTTATCGAAGATAGTTGAAAGGCTCATGAAATGCCGTCTCTTACCCTTCCTTCTCAAACATAATATTCTTACAGCACAACAGTATGGCTTCTTACCCACAAAATGCACTAATGACGCAATGTTTTCGGTTCTTAATGAAGTATATACATCACTCAATGACAAACTGTTCACAACTTCAGTTTTTTGTGACTTCGCAAAGGCCTTTGATTGTGTTAACCATGCAATTTTAGTACGAAAACTTCAGTTTTATGGCATACGTGGGTCTCCTTTAGAATGGTTTAAATCTTACCTAACTAACAGGCAACAAACAGTACGAGCAAATGGTAGGAATTCAATAAATCTACCAATAGACAGTGGGGTACCTCAGGGCTCGGTTTTAGGACCAATTCTCTTTCTTCTTTTCATCAACGATATTGTGGACTTGAAAATAAGTGGTAGAATTACTTTGTTTGCTGATGACACCAGTGTAACTTGGAGTAACTCTGATATACAAGCCTTACAGTCAATCATAAGTAATGATTTGATGGCTATTAAGACCTGGTCTGATTCAAATGGACTTTGTTTCAACACAGATAAAACTGTAGTAATGTCTCACAGAGGAACCCTACAACCTGTTACCCTAACCAATATAACAATTCAAACAGTGAACTCAGCGAAGTTTTTAGGTCTTTATATTGATGAGTCGCTCAAATGGTGTACTCATATAGACATATTAACAAAAAAATTATCTTCTGCATGTTTCGCCATTAAAACGGTTTCTAGAGAGCTTTCAATTTCTGCTGCGTTGTCGACATACTTTTCTTTATTCGAATCACACCTTCGTTATGGTTTGCCATATTGGGGTTCATGCAGCCTCTTCCACTTTGAGTCTGTTTTCAGATTGCAAAAGAGAGCAGTTTGTTATATGTTCGATCTGAGCAGAAGGACACATTGCGAATTCTACTTTAAAAAATTCAAAATTCTAACCCTTCCTTCACTATTCATATTCGAATCCGTCTGTTTGGTTCGCAAACACATTCATAACTTTTCAGAAAGACCAAATCATAGATATCCCACAAGAAATTTAGATACAGATATTTATTTAATAACGTCCACCTCCGTCTTACCAAAAAATTCCTTTACCTACAATGCTGGAAAGTTATACAATCATCTACCATTGGAGCTAAAATCCTTGAGTACGTACAAAAAGTTCCGAAGTTCGACTAAGGCTTTTCTTTTGGAGAGACCATTTCACTCAGTAGCAGAATTTTATTCTGTAACTGAATTTCACAATGTAACATAGACCTTTGAGATCCACATTTAGTAGCAACATATATTAATGTTTTGTTTTTTTTTTTATAATACAATATGTAATATATAAAATTTTATATCTGTATGATAAGTTTAGTTGACAAATATGTTGATTCTTAACATATGTTTATACATAATTGACTGATAAATGTTTTTCTATTTTGTTCTTCTATTCTATAGATTCTTGTTTTGTTTAACGATTGAAAGTGTGTTTTGTTTGATTAGTTATCATTGTTAAATTTTATTTTTAATTTTTTATAGGTATGTGCTTTGTCGA
This sequence comes from Cynegetis impunctata, assembly GCA_030704885.1. NCBI lineage: Eukaryota > Metazoa > Arthropoda > Insecta > Coleoptera > Coccinellidae > Cynegetis > Cynegetis impunctata. The sequence continues at coordinate 37,328 of JARQZK010000160.1, forward strand.
CAAAATTTTGTAATTTTATAGGACAATAAAGCTGTTTCTCTCTCTTTGTATAAAGTTATCTATACCTAAAATTTGAAGTTGCCAATTTAATATTTTTATATGGCGATTTTGCATTTAATCGTTAAACAATTAGATCTAGGATAGCCACGATCGTATTTGACATTTCAAATCATCGTAATGGCACTCCGGTTTAATTATACAAACGAAGATTATTTAAACTTATTTTTTATTTATGGACAATGTGATAAACTATTTCAAGAAAATGTGATACATGTGTGACCCGATATCCTCCTAAACAAAAACCATCACCAAATACTGTTAAACGAATTATAGAAAACTTCAAGAATTTCGGATCCGTAAAAGCATAAGTGTACAAAAAAAAACCAGTTGTTAACAATGAAAATATTGAAATAGCAATTTTGGGATATTGAAGCATATCCAACAAAATCTTCAAGGCAAATGGCATTAGAATCAGGCTTATATAAATCGTCAGTTCTAAGAATTTTACGGAAACACAAATATCATTCCTATGCTATCCATATTTTCATTAGTGCAGCATTTAAATGAAAATGATCTAGATGAGCCTTAAAATTTTAAATAATATGAGTAGGGGTGACCGGGTACAAAAGTAACGGCGGGTCGAAAGTAACAAATGCTCTGTAGGTTTGAAGAATTGTCAAAACACCACTGCTGCTGTCAGGTGATAGCCAGTGGCGCCACCTTCAGTTGCATTCAATCGCTGCTCGCGCTACGCACTGTTAGATCGTGTGAGAGGACGCTACGTGATTTCACAAATGAAGAGTTAATTTTCTGACGTTTACTTATTTAGTGTTTATGCAGTATTAAAGGGATGGTATTAATCTGAATATTTGCATATGGATACTCTATTAGATTGATTTTACAGTGCTTAAATTCATTTTTATCTAGCATGTTCCGTTTCAAGGTTATCTTTCATGTTCTAGCAAAAATGCTGTAGGGTACAAAAGTAACGCAGCCCTATGGGTACATAAGTAACATGTTACTTTTGTCCCCTTATTGATTTACTCTAAATAAACTTTTTATGTATGTATGTTTATTTCAACAAAATGCCGCGAAAACGCATAATAACCACCGCACGAATAACAACTAACATGGATGTCTATCGAAAAGCGGCTGAAGAGCATTTTAATGATGGTGAAAAAATTAGAGCCATGGCAAAAAAAATTCAATGTCTGCCATGTTACATTGCATAGATAGATAAAAAAATTTAACTAGAAATACTAGCGCAGTTGTAATTTAACGACGAAGATTGCTTCTACCTCGTTTGTTTAGAAAATTTTAGCAATAGTCGACTGAATGAGTAAAGTTTACATTGTTTTGAATGCAAAATGTGGTCTCATAGGTACTGAATGCGTCAATGAATTATGTGTGCCATAATTGCGAGTCTGAATAGAGAAGACTGACACTTAATTTTCCAATGAATATTTGTTTGATTAAATACGTCATATCATATTCATTACAAACCCCTTTGCTCTGTTACTTTCGACCCACAACGTGTTACTTTCGGCCCGCCAACGTGGTCGAAAGTAACATAGGACAAATTTTTTTAAAGTTTCTGTGAATCATGCAAAAGACACAATAATAAGGTAATTTAAGATGTTAATGTATAGAACATAAACGGAATTTGTGTATGGCTATATCAATTTCACCGAACTAATAGCACATAATGAGAAACCAAGGCGAAAGTACAAAATGTTACTTTTGTACCCGGTCTCCCCTATTGATCGAATTCATCCTCGGAAACACTCAATTTGCAAAGCTGTGCTGAACTAAGGTGATACTTCTTAATATAAATTTTCTCAAGCACGCTGCAAGAGTGACGCCTCCTGTTACATTCATAAGCAGGTATCAGTATACTAGAAAAATATAAGTTTAACATCTTTTTTTCCTAAAAATTTTATGATAAAATATAATTTTTTGGACGCACCTCGTATACGACTGATACAACTCAATATCTGATGGTTGATATTTGGGTTTTAGAATGTGCAGATCTTTTCATGAAGAATTCATTTTTTTGATAAAATGAATAATAAAAAATTTTCCCATATGTAGCTAACTTACGTAGACACACTGTACATATATATATATATATATATATATATATATATATATATATATATATATATATATATATATATCAATATGAATATTATATATATATATATATATATATATATATACATATATATATATATATATATATAAATAATCAATATGAATATATATATATATATATATATATATATATATATATATATATATATTATATATATATATATATATATATATACATATTATATATATATATATATATATATATATATATATATCAATATGATATATATATATATATATATATATATATATATATATATATATATATATATATATATATATATATATATATATATATATATATATATATATATATATATAAATATCAAGAGATTATATATATATATATATATATATATATATATATATATATATATATATATATAATATATATATTATATACATATATATATATATATATAATATATATATATAAATATCAATATGAATATATATATATATATATATATATATATATACTATATATATATATATATAACTTTTTAATAAAATCGAGTTTTTTAAGATTCAACAAGCCTGTTATTGCTAATAATTATCAAGAGATCATATATATATATATATATATATATATATATATATATATATCTATATATATATATATATATATATATATATATATATATATATATCTTTATCTATATATATATATATATATATATATATATATATATATAAAGCTTTGTCAATCTAGGGCAGTTCTCTTTCGTCTGTCTATCCCTAGCCTACTATTTCGTTTTCACATCACACTTTCAAACCATCCCTTCCTCAGATCTCCTCTTCTCCATAGGGAAATATGTTCCGAAGATTTATTTGTTCCATGCCAATGTTATATATTATAATATATCGTCAGCAACTACTTGAAAATCACTTAAAAATTTCATGTGATATGTGCCAGCCTGTATAGTACAGTTTCCGATTGATGCATGTGCGAACACTGGGAAGGTTATTTGGTTTGGTTACACCTTCCATTGACCAGTCAACATCACCAGCAATGAACTGCTCAAGAACTAGTTCATTAGCCGAAATAACGGCAACTGATTGGATCATTTTCCTCACTTGAAACCGGAAGTTATTCTGAATAATTACTTATTTATGATTCCGTCCTTGCTTGCTTTGTATCTGGTAAATATACTTATCGTGCTGCTTTCTAAAAGAGCTATGGTGTCTACCTTTGAGTTAATTTTAATATATGGTGAGTATATTATATCCTTGTTTCTTAATTACATCCATTTCTATTGGTACGATGAGATCATGTAGGTAGATAGATAGATGTTTATTGAAACTGTAAAACAAAGTTTTTATCACAGAGTATAATATTTTTCTATGAACAGCTGACAATATATTACTAAATTAAGAAATATATGCCTTAGTACTCTTTTTAAATAAAGAAAAAAAAATCATATTGATGGATTTTTTGTTGCTTAATTATTATAAATATAGGCTCCTTTGTAGCTTTCTTCCAAAGACTGATTCTATTTAATCACTTAGTGCGCAGCGGTCTTTATTTCTTGTCTTGTATCTATGTAAAATTATTTCCAATACAATACTACTCTTTAGTACTTTATCGTCTATTTTATGTACTAAAGTACAAAGTTCAATATTATTAAGTTTTTCAATTGGTAGAATTGAATACTGGTTGTATAATGGAGTTGAACTTGTTTTGTATTTTGAGTTGAATATATTTTTTGTTGTCCTATTTTGACGTTTTTGCAGGCGGTTAATATTAAATTGTGTTGTGTTACCCCATAATCCAATTAGATAGCTGAAGACACTGTCAACCTGTGCGTTGTAGAACATAAGATTGGTTTTATTATTAAAAAGAACATCATTTGTTTCAAACAGTCTATTGAATATTCTGTTCATATTCCCCAGTTTAGTTTCTCATCTATCGTGAGTCAAAGATATGTATGATAAGTGGCCTTGTTAATGATTTTATTGATTATTTTTATATCAAGGTTTTCATTTATTTCATCACGGTATTTTTGGGTAAACACATATACTGTTTTTCCTTCATTTATAAATAATTTATTATGATTAATCCATTCTGAGAGTATCTTGAATAATCATATTTTTTTGGAGCTGTTCTGGATTTTCATTGTGTAATAATGATAATAGTATCATTAGCAAACATATAGTTTTTTGCAGGGAGATTCATTTTCTGCATAGAGTAAGTAAGTAGGAATAGCAATGGCCATATGACAGAACCTTGAGGTATACCCTATTTTGCACTTATTATAGCACATTTTTTTTCCTTTTACCTCAACAAAAAGTTTTCTTTCATCTGAGAAGGCTTTGATGTGTTTCCAGACAGGACCTTAAATACCCATAAGATGCAACTTTCTTAATACAATTTCGTGATCCACCGTATCAAATGCCTTTTGTAGATCGATAAACACCGTAGCCACAAAATTTTCGTTATTCGCATTCTCAATGCTATTCTCAAATGTGTGTAATATCTTTTCAGTGGGATTGTTGGGTATGGTACGATTGGAAATTCTACCTGACACTATGTTTTTGAATGTTTTCGATGGACTGAAGAGGATATTCGAATCAGAAAATGGTTGCGATAATTGTCTGAGACATATTATTCCTATAACGCCCATTTGTGCCAATGATGGGTCTAATTATCCAAATAACGAAACTTTGCAATGCTGGAAAAATTGTTCACTTTCATCCGCTGATTATAGAGAAGGTAAGGTTAACTTACTAATAATCTCAACTGCAGATAAGCATCAACAAAATATTTATACTTTCTCGACGTTATTCTCTTGGGATATATAGTTTTTGATTATCACAGATGAGTTTGTTGATATAATATGTTGAATAGACCTAGAATAGACATATAATAGGCAATGAAGATAACGTCAATATTGATTGTTCGTTTGACACTTGGTGAAATATTATACAAAATTATAAATCAATCTAAATGAAACACTTGCTATATTTACTCGAAATATATGTTTCAGGTGATTAACCCATATATATATATATATATATATATATATATATATATATATATATATATATATATATATATATATATATATATATATATAAAAAACTTGGTTCTCGGGATGAACCGCGTAAAAGATTTGAAAATTCTCGACAATTCGGCTCCTTTTGCGGAGCCATCTTCAGGAGAATTAGAAGGGAAAATAATTCAGATACGTGGCCTCAATCTGCCTACTCCAAGAATCGAATTAGGAGGAATCGGAAATAATACGATTGCGTGATCTCAACCTGCCTACTCCACCAACCGTACTGCTTCCTGTCAACTCTGAAGTCTCAACCTGCCTACTCTTCAGAGTCAACTGACGGGCCGATCGTCGCGTTCCCTATGAATACGGCCACGCGACGATCGGCCCGTCAGTTGACTCTGAAGAGTAGGCAGGTTGAGACTTCAGAGTTGACAGGAAGCAGTACGGTTGGTGGAGTAGGCAGGTTGAGACCACGCAATCGTATTATTTCCGATTCCTCCTAATTCGATTCGTGGAGTAGGCAGATTGAGGCCACGTATCTGAATTATTTTCCCTTCTAATTCTCCTGAAGCTGGCTTCGCAAAAGGAGCCGAAACGTCGAGAATTTTCAAATCTTTTACGCGGTTCATCCCGAGAACCAAGTTTTTCAAATACTTCCGACCGCGGAAATCTTTCTGAACATATATATATATATATATATATATATATATATATATATATATATATATATATTTATTTATTTATTCCATATATATATATATATATATATATATATATATATATATATGTATATATATATATATATATATATATATATATAATGTATATATATATATATATATATATATATATATATATATATATATATATATATATATATATATATATATATATATATATATAAATATTCATATATATATATCTATGGTTTTATCAAAAAATATTTATCATTAGAATGTTTATTTCGAAAAAGATATGTATGATAAAGTGAACAGTCTCTGTATATTATCTTTCTTTTTTCTTATTCAGGAAGATATATGTCAATGAACTAATTTGGCATGTACCTAAATTTTTATATTTTCCGAACTACCAAACTAATATAAAAAAAATGTCCCAACGAAAATATAGTAAGTTTTATTCAGATTAAATTAAAATTTGATTGTGAAATGAAGGAGTGAGTACCTACTTAACTTCAAGATATAAAATATAATTTTTATTAAAAAGTGAAAAATTTTGTCCTGCAGTCATTCATTACATTCAATCTTTTGGTGATAAAGATGGAGTCAAATAAAATACAAATATTCGAATAAAACATCCAGTAGTGACCACTATTAAAATTTTGAAATGTTAGTAATTTGAGAAGGATAATTTTTCTTTAAGTGAGTTACATTTCCTCAGTCCATGTTTCATTTACTTATTCTAAAGATTCATTCACAATTTTTTGACATGATACAATAATTTGGCGAACAAACTCTCTGAGGTATCATGAATAAGTGAAGATATTTGTGAAAAATTTAACTAGAAATTTATTTTAAGTATTTGTTCTCATTACTCTCACCACTTTTGACTCACTCACAAGTGGTTCAATTATATCTAACTAGTAATATTGAAAATGCTTCATAACAGTTATTTATTAAATACTCATATGTCATTAGCTTGGTATGTTTTAACATTACAGAATAATGTGTTTCTTCTTTAAATTTAAACCATTGTTTCGTTTTTATTACAGCTCTTCAAGTGGTTCACATGGGATTATGTCGTAGACCCCGACCTAGTTGATCAGCAAATTTAGTTTGCATAAAAATGTAATGAATGGTATTCCAAACTTAATTATATTTATTTATTTTCTCGAATTTTTATTCTTTCTGACTTAGAATTTCTTATAACATTAAAGTGAAATACTGTTTCTACTATTTACAATAAAATTTCAAACACTATTTCATGTAGAGCGAAATATTTCATTGAAGGTTGGAAAACATTACACCCTTCAAAATTATACTGGAAATACCAAATAATACACAAAGTTTTATACATGAAAGAGATCATAATAATTTTTGTCATTGGATAATTAATTGTATTAAATTGAAAACTGTAAAGAATTTTCAAATATATGTAGGGTGATTCTCAGAAATATGATTTGAAATAACTATTTTTTCCATAGTTTTCAGAAATGAACGGCATTTCTTCAATTTGCCCGTTAAAATTTCTTATATTTCGAAACGTATTGGTATATTTCTTTCAAGTTTTTCCTTGAAAAATCTTATGCTTTTAAGACAAAATCATAGCTGTATGCTGCTGATCTACAACAAAGTACTAAGAACTATAAATAATACTTACAGCTCGATGCTGTTGATATAAATAAAAAGTAAATGTGGCTGATGTGAAACTGAGATACATTGTTGGCACAACTGATTGTCTCTGAACCATTCCACCACGAGTATTACGTGGTGAAATGTTGTTGAGAGACAATAAAGTCACAATGCTGGTGATGTACAGGGTTATTCACGTTATTCGACACAAAGAGTTATGGCTAAAGTATTTGATTTCATAGAACTTTTTTTTAGGATGGATAGGGACCTATTAGAACTACATTTTAAAAATATTTTCATGTTGTACAGGGTGTGCCAAAAACGCGAAAAGTATCAAAGTTGGTATTTTTTAAATGGGATACCCTGTATATTATTTCATTTTTGGATTTTACGGTGAAAACAAATGCCAGTTTTATTAAAATTAATTCACCTAAACCTTATGGTTTTTGAAATATCTCGTATTTTGTGAAAATGTAGTATCAGTTTCAACGCTTAAACTCTCAACTAGTGTTTTCTTGTTTTTAACCAAATTAATGATAAGGCCTACTAACTGTATCAAACTTTATGTCGCACTTGTGAAATATTGACTAACTTAGACTTGAGTGTAAAAATAAAGGTAAAATAATTGCAACCTTTAAACGGCACTAACTTGTTTAAATTAAATGGGACACCCCGTATTTTATATCACCAACAGATGTTAAATTCAATTGTCTATCGAATATATGAATACATTCAAATCGATATCTCTTCACGTTTTCAAATAAAATGCACATTTTCATCTTACAAACTGATTTTAAGAAATTCATCATTCATCAAGTCGCCTATGGCGTTTTGAAAAATCAGAATTGATTGAAATAAACATCAAGATCATAATAATATATGCGTTTATCTTTCAATATTTTAAATGATATGTACTAGTTCGAATTATGAAGAAAACAAAAATTAAGAATATGAAACAAGCAATATTTTATATCAAGCGTTCAAAATGGCGACCACCAGACTCTGAACACAAACGTATCCCTTTTATAAAACCTTCAGCAACATCTAGTAACATACACGGGATAACATTTAGAAAAGCTTCTCTGATACGCTATTTTCATGGGCGAGACTTGGTAAATAAAAAATTTCTTAAAATTAGTTTGCAAAATGAAAATGCTCATTTTATGTAAAAACGTGGAGAGTTATCAATTGGAATGTATTCAGGTATTCCATAGACAATTAAATTTCGCATCTGTTGGTGACATAAAATACAGGGCGATCCATTTAAGTTAAACAAGTAAGTTCCGTTTAAAAATTGCAATAATTTTACCATTATTTTTACAAACCAAGTATAAGTAAGTCAATATTTCACAAGTGTGGTATAATACACACCTCCAACAACACCAGACAATATGAAACAGCGTTTCAGAGAAGCTTTTCTAAATGTAAGCCCGCGTATGTTTCCAAATGTTGCTAAAGGTTTTATAAAAAGGATACTGTTGTTTTTAGAGTCTGATACTTTACCTGTATTGTTTTTTTTTATGTATACATAAGAGTGAATTTGTAGATCACTATACGATAAATAATAATAAAAAGTGTCTGATGGTCGGCAATTTGAACGCTTGATATAAAATATTGCTTGTTTCATATCCATAATTTTTTTTTCCTTCATAATTTGGACTAGTATATGAAATTTAATATATTGAAAAATGAACGCCTATATTATGATCTTGATGTTTATTGCAATCAATTCTGATTTCTCAAAACGCCATAGGTGACTTGATAAATGATAATTTAAAATCAGTTTGCAAGATGAAAATGTTCATTTTATGTGAAAATGTGAAAAGATATCGATTGAAATGTATTCAGGTATTCGATAGACAATTAAATTTTACATCTGTTGGTGACATAAAATACGGGCTCTCCCATTTAAGTTGAACAAGATAGTGCCGTTTAAACGGTTGTAATTATTTTAACTTTATTTTTACACAGCAAGTCTAAGTTAGTCAATATTTTACAAATGCGACATAATGTTTGATTCATTTAGTAGACCTTATCATTAATTTGGTTAAAAACAAGAAAACACCAGTTGAGAGTTTAAGCGTTGAAACTGATAATACATTTTCACAAAATACGAAATATTTCCAAAACCATAAGGTTTAGGTGAATTAAATCTTAATGAAACTGGCATTTGTTTTCACTTAAAATACAAAAATGAAATAATATACAGGTATTCCAATTAAAAAATACGAACCTTGATAATTTTCGTGTTTTTGGCACACCCTGTACAACATGAAAATATTTTTAAAATGTAGTTCTAATAGTTCCCTATCCATCCTAGAGAAAAACTTTTATAAAATCAAATACTTTAGCCAAACTCTTCGTGTCGAATAACGTGAATAACCCTGTATAATTGTTACATAGCGAATACTCAACGTGCAAATCTAAACTGGTGAATAATAATGCTTAGTGCTACTACATGGTTGAATAAAAGGTTGAGTTTATTATATTAAGGCAAAGATAAAGGACAGAAAGTATGATAATGAGGACGGATTTGCGAAGGTATAGTGAGGGTGCTTCATCACAGAGAATTTATGTACCGGGTGTCTGATTAAGAGAGGCACGCGGCTGTATCTCACAAACTATACCTATATATACTATAATTTTATAACCAAAGTCGCCAACAGAAAATCCTGGAAATTATTTTCAGGTTTCTAAGATGGTCGCTAGGGGGCGTAACCGCCATCTGAAACTTTTAAAGTGATTTTTTTCTGGAATTCATCTAGCGAATATACCAAAAAAAATATTCGATTTAAAGCTGAGCTTCATTCGAATCATTTTTATTTGACACTTTTTGATGTATCTGTTGAAATTAAGTGGTGGGGGTTGATTCAATTTTTTTTTGAATAAACAGCTGTAACTCCTGAACGACTGAACGGATTTCAACAAAGTTAATCTCGTTGAGAAAAGCATTTATTGCTTCATCGAAAACATTTTATCTGTGGTCTGTCAAATTTTTAGTTATGCCGGTAGAGAGCGTTTTTTGATATAATAACAGAAAATTGCTAATTTCTCTAAAAAATTAAATGCAATAACATAACTTTTTTTTTTAAAAATGTATTGTGATGATGCCCAAAAAGGCTTGTGAAAACCGTAACTCGATATCTTATTTCTAGCGTAAAATATCGAAGAAAGAAAATTTAGTTATCATATGATTCAAAAAGACGCCATCACACCGGTATTTATTTTCATTTATCTATATTTTTCCAAGAATCAATGATGAAATTTCATCATTCCATGATTATCATATAGGTACTACTATTCTTAGTTCAAAAAAATTTTATAAAATTGTGTAGGGGCATAATAATCAATAAATATAATTTGTGAAAGTGCAAGAAGGTAGTCAGAATAAGAAGAGAAGGCCATGAAGAAAAAATAAATGCCTAAAATCAACTTGTCAACAATTACTAAAAATGAATCTTATAATGGCAGTGTAATGAGTTTTTGTGGCACACACAAAGTAAGGACTGAAAACTATGGAAATGCATTTACCGAACAATGAAGATGTTTGATGTGTCTTGCGGTAATATTTTGAATGTTTTCAAGATGCCGGCAATGGCACAAAGATTATTATATAGAACTCGATTTCCAAAATTGGCGTTCACGCCATGCGAGAATTTGTTGGGGCATATTTGAAGAAAAATAGAGAATTTTTTAAATCTGATATTTATAGGGTCGAAGCTGCCAGTATTACGCAAATTTCGGACTAAACGCGGAAAAATTCTCGCATGGCGTAGACGCCGAATATAGAGCACTGTATATTCTTTGTGCCAATGCCACATTTTGAAGAATTTCAAAATATACCGTCAGTGATATCAACAGCTTCATTGTTTGTAAAATTTATTTCAATCTTTTTTAATCCTTACTTCTGTGTGCCACAAAAACTTATTAAACTGCCACTATATGTATAATTTTAGTATTTGTTGACAAGTTGATTTTAGGCATATGATTTTCCTCCATGGCTTGCTCTTCATATACTGACTACATTGTACTTGCATATTATTACATTGGTTATTATGCTCCCACTCAATTTTTTTTTTGAAAGTTTTTGAAATAAGAATGTTATTTTTTGAAAATCATGAAATTATTAAATTTCATCATTGATTCTTGGAAATAATACAGATAAATGAAAATAAATGCCGGTGCAATGGCATCTTTTTGAATCATATGATAACTAAATTTTCTTTCTTCGATATTTTAGGCTGGGAATAAGGTATCGAGATACGGTTTTCACTAGCCTATTTTGGCATCATCACAATACATTTTTAAGGAAAGAAGCTATGTTATTGCATTTAATTTTCTAGAGAAATTAGCATTTTTCTGTTATTATATCAAAAAACGCTCTCTACCGGCATAACTAAAAATTTGACAGACCACTGATAAAATGTTTTCGATGAAGCAATAAATGCTTTTCCCAACGAGATTAACATTGTTGAAATCCGTTCAGTCGTTCAGGAGTTACAGCTGTTTATTCGAAAAAACATTGAAACACGCTCCACCACTTCATTTCAATAGATACGTCAAAAAGTGTCAAATGAAAATAACTCGAATAAAGCTCAGCTTTAAACAATAGTTATTTGTATACCTAGGCCGCGAAATACCTTTTTAGCGTACCGAAAGAGAAATTATCGCCGAGGCCGCTTGCGGCCGAGGCAGGATAATCTTGAGGTAGCTAAAAAGTTTCGCGGCCATGGCATACAAACTATTTTTCGTGCAATCGACAAAATTATTAAACTAGACAGTTGCAAATAAAAATATTAGTGCTTCAAAATCAACAGTAATTAACAAGGCACAGCGTTGCTATGGAAATGACCATGTTCGAATATATAAAAAATATTTTGACATTTCTTGACAGAACGCAAAATACATTGAGATACAGGATGTCTCTTTTGAAAAATCATAGTTGTTGTTACTTTTTGGTATAAGTGACGTTTGGTTTGGCGGCCGTTGCTATGGGTAACGGCCGCGAAATTAAATTTCGCGGACTGTGGTGCATACGCGAAGTACTCGCTTCGCGTGCGATTGCACGAAAAAATATTTTTTTGGTATATTCGCTTTATGAATTTCAGAAAAAAATATCTTTAAAAAATTCAGATGGCGGTTACGCCCCCTGGCGACCTCAGAAACCTGAAAATAATTTCCAGTATTTTCTGTTGGATACTTTGGTTATAAAATTTTTTACCGTAAGTCTCTACGACGAATAGTTTGTGAGATACCGCCGCGCGACTCTCTTAATCAGACACCCGGTACATATGGAATCGAGCTTAAATTCAACGAAATATTACTTTACGATTCTATACAGAGTTTTCATACTAAATCCTGATATGAATTAATTGCAGAGAAAAAATTTCCTATCTTCCATTTATGTTTCTCCTCTCATAAGCTACTTATATATGTTTCAATTTTATTATCATTCTATCATTTATTTTTTGTATTCATTCAATTTTTCTCGAATGTTAATTTATTTTATTTTTCTATTTGATGCGTTATAAATAGTGTGAGGATCCTCGTTCAAACCAGGTGTCCCACGACTCCCCTTTTATTTCATATGATTGTAAATTTGAAAAATCTAAAAATAGTTGAATATCAGAAATAATTCATCCAGTAAATTTTCGATGCCTAGAATAAAAAATTGCATAAATAATATATGACAATCTACAAGTTCTGATAGGCAGAATTTCGTACAAAATATATTCAAAAACACAATGGAAATAATCGTTATATTCAAACATTCATTACCTATCTATGAAAATTTCAATCGAAACAAATATAGAAAAAACAGTATTGGCAAAAAATTTTTCAACGAAACGTAGACCGAATGTTCAGATGAAAATTTATGGTTTTTGTAGATGACGTGGTGGCTTTGTTATCGAAAAAATATGGGAGATTAAATATTTGGGTCATTTCGTAGAGAATTTATTTATTTCGTTTGGGGGTTGATTATTTCTGTGTGATTGCATTGCCATTGTTTTTATTTAAATTATTGGATTCAAAATTCGCAATCTGTTAATGAATAAATATACCATTGAATAGATTTCAGCGTATTTAGCTGACAATATTGTACTAATCCTAGTGTAATACTTTTTTTTTCTGTTACAAATCGATACTTTTGTTGTTAGATATCCACTCAGCTTTACTCAAATATACTAGAACAGACATTCTCAATCATACCGCAAAAATATCATTCAGTTGTAGCAATTATTATTTTTTTAGTTTGATGAAAGTTATGTAAAATATTTTTTTATCTCAAGGGACCTATAGTTCCGAACGGCCAATGGGCTTGAAACTGACTCATTACCCAACAGTTAAACATATTTAGAAACTCTTAATTTCATGGGACACAACACTCAAGGTGGGACTCGAACCCACTGTCCTCAGTTTGAAAGCGATATACCTTACCGCTGGGCTACCGAGGCTTCTATGAAAATATATAACTGAGCAATCTCAGTTAAATATTCAGACGAGCTTATCCTGTTCAGACATGCTTAATCATAATAGCTATATTCACAACATTTATTATTATCCCAAATCAGGTTATCAATTTAGCGAACCAGGATATTCTTCTTCAGCCTGGTGTCCTCCTGCCTCATATTTTTCATTGTAGTAATGTTGCAGTATTTCCCATTTTTTATTGTTGCTCTGGATGTGGCCGAGGTACTCCAGTTTACTACACTTGACAATGTTCATTTGCTCTGGGTTTTTCAATTCATCCAGGGTAGTAACTCGACGTAAGTTTCCTTGTGTGTCCAAGTCATCCTCAACAGTCTACTATATAGCCAGGTATCGAAAGCTTCATGTTCTGCAGTAGTCGCCTTCGGTAGGTTTGAAGTTTCCATGCCATAGAAAAGAGCAGATAACACATCATAGCACCTGAGAAGCAGCAGGTTGGTATCTATGATGAGGTCAAGACTCTCAGACCTCGAGCAACTAGAAATAATCATGGAACAACACCTTCTACAATTGAACTATTCAATGAATGTCAGATATTTTTGTGTATTACCTACCATAGATTTTAGTTTTATTCTTCAAAAGTATATGTGAATAATTATAGTTGTATTTATTTCTCCATTTTTGGCAATTGAATTGTTTGAGAGATTCAAAAGTCACAAATAAGTTTGACAGAGTTATTTATGATGTAGCAAATATTATTGTTAAACAAAAAAATTAAGTGAAAAGTCAGGAAAAACATTTTAAATGAATTGATTCAATTTAAATATTATTACTCCTAGACAATATCAACTTAAAGCTACAATAGCAGCCGTAGTACAAGATACAAAAGTTCAGATTTGTGGGCTCATATTTTTGTTGTTTAATTTCGGCATATTTAGTACCTCCTTTAGTACTGCATAGTAATCAAATTAGTCTTCTTCAGTACAATTATGAGTCTGTTAACAAACTAAGCAATAGGTAGTTAGCATGTTTATATTTATATTTATACAAACATCTAATATGTATTCCTTGAATGTTATCGAATAATCATTCACAAGCTTTTTAAACCGAGATTAACCCTTTAAAGGAATTTATCTAATATTTTCACAACATTTGCTTTATCCACTGAAGCTCCCTCAACTAGAGATACACGCTAATTTATAAGTGGCATTTAACAACTTTTGTTTTCGAAAGCCAATGCGTATCTTTTATGGCACAATGAGTCCTATGTTTACAACCCTTAATTTAAGAGTTGGATTATAACGAATATGGGGTTGGATTATACGTTCGCTTCAGGGATGAATATAACGAGATAATCCTCATCAAAAAGCCTTTCATATTTGTGACATAAAAGGAGGTAATGATTATTGCTTTCGCCTATCAGTATTTATACCAGATGTACACATATATATTTGAGGTAGTAAACATAGTATATTTAATGAACAGTTTTAAAAGGTTGTTGGTCGGGATGATTATTAAAAGAAAACCAATTCAAAGATTTGCCGACGTGTCGTTTATGCTTATAAACTTCTTCAGGGCTATCATTAGTTGGCTCTTTCCGTCAGAACTAATGATAGCCCTGAAGAAGTTTATTAGCATAAACGAAACGTCGGCAAATCTTTGAATTGGTTTTCTTTTAATAATCATCCCGACCAACAACCTTTAAAAACTGTTCATCTATATATTGGTCGTTATCTCCACATCTGTATAGTATATTTAATTTCACAGTTATAAATTCACACAAAGTATAGCACTCTGTTTACCTACTCTACGCCACATGAAGCCACAAGATTTGCAATAAGCTGAATAAATTCATTATTAGAACTTCTAGTACTAATTGACCATTTCAGGGCAAGTGGTTAGCTAGGAAGACCACAGATTGATAGTCATGAGTAAAACTGCTCGTTGGCCATTTCAGTATACCAATGTGTTTATCGAAAACAGACCGAAATAATGTCGAAGCGCGTACAACGTGCACTTGTTTACTATAGTTGGACACTAGTTAGAGGATCTGCTGAAAATGTGTGAATTTGTTATTTTTATTTATGAATGGTGGAAAAATGGCTCCAAAGTTATTTACTTATATCTTATATTAAAAATTTAATAATAAGAAAACAACTTGTCTAAAAACCACAAAATGAAAATAACTTTTTATTCGACCAGTTTCGCCTGTTACAGCATTATCAAGACTGAATACATAATTGCAAAGACATCGCTTGAAAATATAAGTATTTCGGTTCGGTACCTGGGGGTGGTAAAATGTAATCTATACGCACATCCCTTCTTCGAAGATCATTCAATTCTTTAAAAATAATAATTTGAATACTGCTTTTTCGAGTCACAGCAGATTGGATAGAATGATTTTTAATAACAAAATGTCAAAAGTCGATCAAATGAAGAGAACAGGAATTTATAGAATGGACTGTGAAGAATGTGATTCAACATATATAGGTCAGACCGGGAGATGTTTTGAAACCAGGCTAAAAGAACATCTAAAAAACGGACAATCAGCATTTAGGGAACATCTAGAGTCAAAAAAAAAAACATAACATCTCATCCTCTTTCAAACCAAAAATTCTTCATTACTGTGATAAAGGTATGATAATGAACTTCCTGGAAGCCATGGAAATGAACAAGATCCAAAAATTCCATAATTACATTCTTCTCAATGACCAGTTAGACTTAAACCACTCCCCACTGTTAAATCTCTGATAACTTGGACCCATCGATTACATTTTACCACCCCCAGGTACCGAACCGAAATACTTATATTTTCAAGCGATGTCTTTGCAATTATGTATTCAGTCTTGATAATGCTGTAACAGGCAAAACTAGTCGAATAAAAAGTTATTTTCATTTTGTGGTTTTTGGACAAGTTGTTTTCTTATTATTTGATTTTTAATATAAATATGAACTACCACAGAGTTGATTCATCGTCCATCGAATTTACTTAGGTATATCTTACTTATGCATTTTCATGAATATATTGAACGTAAATGTTTCCTTTATTTCGAAATGACTAATTTTGTTGGGGTCTCCTGAAGTGACCACTGGGCACTTACGTAATCGTGTTATCTTATTTTAGTTCTGAGGAAGCAAGTTTGGAGTACCTACCTACTGAATAGGGTTGCCAATTTTCGAAAGGACCAACCTGGGAGATTTTTTCAAAGAGTTTAGTAGGGGGGGGTTGAAGAAAATGTCAATCATTTATTTATTTTTAATTTATATATACTCTGCTTCTAATATTTGACAGTTTTTACCACAAAATCATAATCATCAAAAATCGAAGTTTGATTAGTAGAGCGCGGTTGCGTATAATTTTTAAAAAAACTGGGGAAATTAGCCACCCCGGGAAGTCGGGAGGTTGACCATTATTACCGGAGTCATCCGGGCAATCCGGGAGGGTTGGGAACCCAATAACTGAATATTTAGAAAATCTTCCTGCAGATGACTTGTATGATTTGTGAGAAATATTCAGCGTGCAAAGTAAAATTGTGTTTGAAACATGACAAAAACTGTTTCATGTTATATTACGCAAAATAGGTTATATTGTTTGGTTATGTGGAGTGACCACATCCTGCAGGATAATCCTTCTGTTTTTTTATCTTGAAATTTGTTTAATTTTCTTCGAGTATTTCTAATGAACCATTATCAAACCATACATAATACTTTTTCCACAAAAAAATAATTTGGGCCGGAAAGGGATAAGTAGTAGTGTATTTACGATTTTGTAAAATGAAATGCAACTGAAAAACAACATCATTTTATTCGTGTGATATATCAAAAAACAATTTTGTTTTTTCGAAATGTATATTGCACTTAGTACAAACAAAATTCGTCGTGAATGTACAATCCGGGAATTTGCGTCTGGAAGAAAAAGATTCATCAAAATTACCTTCCATATCATCTGAACTTCTTTATTTTACCGTATTTTCATCATCATAATCATTATGTACATCCACGTCCCTATCTCCCCACCCATAATCGTCATCACTAAGCCCTTCAATATCTGACAGGTTCTCCTCAATCAGTTTCAATAGTTTTTGTTCAGTTAACGGCACTTTTTTACTCATTTTTCAATTCGTACTACTATGAAATAAATTGTATATAACAAGAACTCTAAATAACTTGGAGTATTAACATACCTGTCAATTTCCGTTTACTCACAATGTGCAATATATTGTACAGTAATATTTACTCCAATATAGACAAAACAAACTAAATTTTCAGCAAGTTCACCATAAAAGTAACAAATAAATATATCGGATCTTACCAAAATAAGTAATGCAGACATGTCACAACATGTTTTAAAGTTTGAAGCGCCGCCTCATTTCAACATTATGGAACAACTGCTACAACTCAGTAACCGGTATCATTAATAAAAAAAATTTGGGTAAACTACTCAACGCTAGGTGAAGAAAACAGTTTAAAATAGTAATAAGGATGTTAACAGAATACTGTACTTTGTAAGTAAAAAGAATAGAAGCATACTACAAATTCGTTAGGATTTACGTAAAGTGATGTACCATATATTGTACACCGTGCGCGAAAGAGTTAAAGCAATAATATAAATAGTAATATTGTTGCAATTTTAAAATAATTCAAATACTCTTGTTAGAGGCTCGAAACAACGACGTCGAGTAAATATAGCAATTGTGGTTGAAACGAGTTAAATGTTTCTTTTTAGTTGATTTATATTTAAACTATGTTGCACAAGTGTTACGGGAGCAGCCAATTTTCGTTATTGAGTTCATCACATTTTCATGTAATCACTTAGCCTAAGCAGAGCTCATAGAGTATTTTCAAGGAAAACGTTCACCATAACTTCAACGGATTTTACAACATAAAAGTAATAGGCCCCCAATAGGCCACGCAGAAAGTGACTGCTGCCTATGAGCAGAACTTCAATTCAGTTTAGAATTCATCGTTTCAACTTCTGGGATATTCGACTGTCGATTTCACAGTTGACAGGTTTTTTTGGCGATTCGGAATGGCTATCGAATATTTCTCTCCATTAGCTCTTTTCTGATTCGTGAGGAAATTGCTCCGATGCCCCCGTTGTTGATTTTGTATTTCGCCCCAGGGAATCTCAAATTTATCGACTGAGCAGAAAAGCGATTCTCGACATTGAATTCTTTTGCAGATGATACTCGTAATGAGAAATTGGATAAAATTCAATTGATGAAACAGTTTCAGCGAATATTTTCGAATAAATAATATAATTACTTTGCTAGTAGAAATATTTTGTTTTTATCTGAATCTAATGAAATTCAAATTTTTTATATTGGGCTTCTTGACTCAGCTAATTATGAATTTTGTTCCTTTATTACCTTGATGTTCTACTAAGCAATAATAATAATAAAAATGATGATGATGATAATAGCAACCAGCAACATCCGGAGTCTCACACATCCCTGAGAATACGAGCCGGATACTCTCAGGGTAGTCTATAAAAGATAATGATAATAATAATCATGTTATGGCTTGTCAGGATGGAGTGATAAATACAAGATGGTATAGAGAAAACATACTGCAAGCGGACACTCCAAAAACTTGCAGAGCATGCCATAGTCAGCAGGAAACTCCTATGCACATCCTGTCTGCTTGCAGAGTCCATGCTCCATCAGGATATATAGAAAGACATAATGGGGCGCTTCGAATTCTCTACTTCCATCTGAGAGAAGTTTATGGTATAGACAAAGAACCAGTGCTGTCATATGTTCCACTAGAAATTTGGAGCGGTTGTTGAGAACGATAGAGCCCGCATATACTGGAACTATGCCTTTCCAAAAGCTCCATGAACTATAGAAGCCGCTTGCAGCTCATCTCTCTTGTTAAGGGACGCTGTAAAGGCAGGATGAAGAACTACTACAAGGAATGTGTGAGAGGTTTTATAATGAGTAACTAGTAACATCCGGAATCTCACACACCCTGAGAATGCGTGCGGGATACTCTCAGGGTAGTCTATAAAAGATTCACGACAGATCCACAAGAAAAGTAATGAACATGAATCGGAGTCTGCATCCCAATTGCTCGACATAGAGAAGATACCTTCCTCATATGCAGGGAAGCAGGGGTTTGCAAAGTTTGGATTACCGACACCATCAACAAACCTTGGAAATGGCAATAAGGATATTGAGAAGTGAAGACACGCTTCTAAAAATTGTAACTCATCATGAAATCAGGAATCAAGGAATGTTCCTATTCAGAGCTGGACGGAGAACCTTGGAAAAGCCAATTGAGCCTGAGCTCGCAGGAACACCGATCACGCCGGCCGAACAAAGAAATCTTGCAAACATATCCAATATGGTGATCAAACTTTGGAGAAGGATCCACGATGGTTCCAAGATATCTGAAACTATCAGCAAAGGTAATGTCGGCCATAGGCACAAGAGGACTTGCGTTGTGAAAATTCATGAATATGGTTTTTTCACTATTCAATACAAGCCTGTTTCGTTGACACCAGACATCCATCAGTCCGCAGACCTTGGCTGCACCAGCACCCAAATCAACCGCGCTACAACCAGATACCACCACCGCCTCATCATCAGCATATATCACGATTTGACTGCATTCAATTAACTGCGGTAAATCGTTCGCAAATAACGAAAACAATAGTGGCCCAAGATTAATAAAGCAATGAAAGTGACAATAATTGAGTATTACTAGAGTTCCTAAAATTATATTTTCCTAAACCTTTATCTCGTACCGACGTGATTCCTACGTTTCGGACCAAACAATAATTTCATTATATAACTCGAAAATAACTTCTCAAAATTCTAAAAAAATTTCACATTCGACCTTTCCATTTCTCAGACCGAAATCTTGCCTACAATAGACGCCATAATTTTTCCGACGTAGTAATAAGCTCGCGTTAGTAATAAAATGTATATCGACGAACTCGGGTTATTTCCCCCCATCAGCAACTGCAAATTGAAAAAGTTTTCTATACCGAAACGCCTTGGCCTTCTATGGCCCAATCGCTTCTTAACCGACGTGTGAAATAAACCTACACCTGGATGTGACATTTTAATAAAATTTCCACAAGTTTGATGTGGACGCCGTAGAAAATGGACGAATGGCTGAGAAAGCAATTCCAAAGCATTGTCCTATGGTGCTGTTGTTGATCCGCATCTTTCCAAAGACCGAAAGGCAATCAGAAAATCACCATTTCTACGATCAGTGTTTGGAAATAGAGAAAATAATAAACGGCGAGAATATTATTCACTCTATATCTTTTTATATCATACAACCAGAAGATGTGAAACTGAGATGAAAAGCCTTAGAACAGAGATTCTCAACCTGCCCCCTAGGAGGGGAGGGGGAAACAAGAGAAAGTATTATTTGAAAAAATTCATTAACTGACTAAAAGAAAAGGACGCACATACACACATATATATATATATATATATATATATATATATATATATATATATATATATATATATATATATATATATATATATATATATTATATATATATATATATATATTATATATATATATATATATATATATATATATATATATATATATATATATATATATATATATATATATATATATATAACTGCTTTGTTTTTTTTTAGATCGTAGCATATCCAAGAGTACTTATTATTACAAAAAAATGGTTAAATGACTGAAAAAAACACACACATATAAACCATTTTTTAGGTAGTCGTCTAGGTTCAGAGCCAAAAAGTCAAAATTCTATAATTATTATTTTTTATATAATTATTGTCTGCGGCGGACGTAATACAAATGATGATGAAGAACTTGTTCCCGAATTCTGAAAGGCTGAGAAACGCTGCCTCAGTATAATGGCGACAAACATTTCTTCATAATATATTTCAATATCAATATGACTTTAGTTTTACTCAGACTTTATTATGAAGTCACTATTCATATTTGGTTTTATAACCAACTCTCAAGAGTATAAGATATAAATTAACAATCAAATCATGAAAAACATACTTGTTGACCATGGTCAATTTCATACATTACATAAAGTGAACAAGGAAAATTCTTTAATAATTCAAAAAATTATCAAACAACTTTCCAAGGAAGCTGGTTATACGTATTCCGCAACGCAAAATCTGCATTCACAATCGAACGGTGAATTATAGAAATTGTCAAGTCACCCCGACTCAAAATCTGCATACAGCTGTTTCGATCTTATTAGATCTCATCAGTGCAGCTTCCTTGACTCGGAGTGAATTAACAAATTTCCAATTGTTCCCCAATACAAATCGTGGTCAGTAACACTGTCTGGATAACAACCCAGAGCGCCCTCCAACCAAAGATATTGGAAACCAACAATTCACCGCTTAGACCGAAAATGCAGAAATTTCTATAATTCACCGTTCGATTGTGAATGCAGATTTTGTGTTGCGGAATACGTATAACAAGCTCCCTTGGAAAATTGTTTGATAATTTTTTAAATTATTAAATAATTTTCCTTGTTCACTTTATGTAATATAAATTAACACTTAAATATGCTGTTTACATCAAATTATTTAGATGATAGAAAAATAAGAATATTTGAAGAGTTATCAGTGATTAGTACATTTCCCAAATATGCTGTTCTGATTTTCAAATATTCTAAAAGTTTTATTCCTTTTCCTCATTCAAATTTAGTAATCCTTACATAGTACAAAATGAAGTTGCTTCCTCTATCTGTTCGCTTAGATCTTTCAAACTACTCAAAGGATTTTATTGCAGTTTTCAGCAATAAATAGAGTGATTCAAGAGAAAGGTTTATATGTATAATACATACATATTATGGTACAAAAAAGCCAGAAACTATATTTTTGTCAGCTTAAATCCAGTAGTTAAATAAACATATAAAATTATATACTACTGGTTGCCGATATCTTGCAATATCACTTAAGATGTTGGAAGATGAACATGAACCATCAATATATTTTCCGATCAATTCTGGAGCATCACACAATTTCGAATAAACTGCAACCAACTGTTGGTAACGTAGAGCAGAATGTTAATAAGGAGTATCAATTCTCATTCAATGAATATTTTAGCAGACATCAGAGATTTAAACAGTTGAAGAATAGCGGCTGGTGGGCCGTACGTTTCATCGCAGTTGGCAGCAACGGGCGCGGGGTGTGCCGGTGCGGTGTGCCGATATCGCACGCGTCTATCGGTGTTCTCCAGCCAGTCAAATATAATTATCCGTGCGAAGCCGGTACGGGTCGATAGTTGGAAACAAATTAGCATATAAATATCCTATATACTTCAAATTATTCAAATGATTTTGAATGAAGGGCTTAGTCCAGCAAGTATCTTACATACTTCTGTACAATCTTTAAACATAAATCGATTGTAGACTTCCATTACTTTTCGTTGATGAACAGCGCCTCTTAATGACGATCATCTACATTCGTCTGCTTCTTCTTATAATTGTCACACGAAAAAATACATCAAAAAAAACTAGCATTTTGTTCAATTTCCACGCCAATATTCAAAAATCTCCTCGGAGTCTTTGATTTCAAATGTCCTAGACCAGTAATTGTCAGACGCAAACGGTCTTAATATTACAAAGTATGGCTGGAATATTTTGAAGTTATATGATATCATTGTACCACATAATTCAGGGGAAATCGTTTTTCTCCCTCATATTGAGTTGGTGGATAATTCACTGCCAGACGTTAAGCATTTAAGGAAGATTTATCTAGTGGTTAATAGCGAGTGTGGGTATACTCTATATCCTTATTAAATTTATGCCTTTGATGTGCAAATTATGCGCCAGAACTCTGAGGTATATTTTTTCGCTAGCAAGTCTTTTACTACATCATTTGTGGTAATGAAGATATGGAGGAATTTTGGGTGAAAAATGGCTTTTATTTTTTATCATCACCTGTGTTATAATTGTTAGTTTTAAAGATTATCTCATTGTTCATAGATTTAGCTCGCTTGTCATTCTTACGAATTTTTGTTCGATGAAGTTTTGTGAAGCTACATTGAAATAGTCGAAGCGTAATTTTCGTAGCAAAATTTTTAGTCGCATTTTTCGCAGAAAAAGTTTACACTTTTTTATATTTACTTATTTTAAATCTGCTTTTTTGAATTTCTTATATATTTATATTTATCGATAGGTTTATAAATTTTCCCCTCTATGTTTTGGCACCTTCACCGGTCTCCATCTGACCAAATTTCGTATCAGGAGTTGTGGCAGAAGAAAATGAACGAAATTTAAGTAAAGGAAGTGGCGGCCTGGTACAAAAGCGAATTTTTTTCAAACCTGCAGCAAAAGATGAGGAAATCAATAACTAACTATATATCCGAAATTCATCATTCTAGTGTTTCTTGGACGGTTTATGGAATCAAAATAAACGGTTTTTAGTAGATTATTCCCTCAAAATTTATTTGTCTGTAGTTTTATGAGTATTGAACTCCAAGCATATAGGATTATCTTGATTCTGAAATTTCAAAATTACCTCTCTACAAATTTCAAAATTTCAATTTTGGAGGGGGCCTTGATTGGTGGGGCCTTAGGGCTGCAGCTTACTATAGCATATTGTTAAATTCGGCACTGCAGCTTACATTGAACTCACCTTTTTCCAATGGCATTTCGATATGCACATTTACAAAAGTCGTATTGAAATTTAAATTTTTAGAAATAGTGTTGAGTAATTTCGCTTTTCCAAGTGTTGGATTGATTGGGCCGATACATGGTGTAAATTAATAAACATATTAAAACAATGGTTGATAATAGCAATTTACACATTTATTAAAAGAATTAACGCATGACGCACGTTTCGGTTGAACTTCACCTTCTTCAGATGCTAATGGCTAATGGCAAACTAACTATGTTTCTCTGTTATATCGAAAACAAGAAATAAAGAGATGACAAATTGTGTAGAAGGTGCAAATAATTATTAGAATAGGAAAAACCAATTCTGAACTGCTAGTCAGATAGTTCGGTAATTTTGAAAAGATTAAGAAGAGGACTTGAAGTATGATCGATTCGGCTATTGATTAAATTACACAAACTAGGCTATCCAATCAGACCAGTAATGTCATTCACTATCACCTTCAGTGTTTTTGTCGCATTTTCTAATAGAAATAATTCAAAATTATTGTAAATTTCAGGCTTAATTCTGAATCAAAAACTCTTACGATTTAGTCAATAAAATATTCAGTTGCCACTTAATTCTAAATTGATGTCTTGGGATGTAGTTAATTTTTTTCCAAGTATACCACCCAAGGTTCCTTCAACCCTAATAGAAAAGATCCTCGATAGCAATCTTGTTAATCCTTTCATAAAATCAGATAGATTGTCGCTTTTGGAATTTTGTCTGGAAAAGAATTATTTTAGTTTCAATGATAAGATTTACAGCAGTACTGAAGGCTTAATTATCGGAAACCCTCTGAGCCCTTTGTTGGCTGGAGTATTCATGGATAATTTGGAATAGTTAACTCATAATCATCTTGTTAGTCGACAATCCGTTTATTGGTTTAGATATGTGGATGATATTATATGTTGCTTCACTGGTACTCTTAGGCAAGTTGACTGCTTTCAAACATTCATTAACACTTTACACCCTAATATAAAATTCACTTTAGAGATGGAAAAAGATAACTCAATTAACTAATTGGATTTGAAAACAACAGAAGTAGATAAGAAACATAATTTTTCAATTTTTTGCAAACCATCGCACACTGATAGCATCATACATGGTACATCCATTCCAACACAAAATGGCAGCTTTGAATAGTATGGTACATCGTTTAGTAAATATTCCACTTTCAAACGCCAATTTTAACATCGAGAAAATATAATTAAACAAATTGACGTAAATTATAATTATGATCCCATAGTAATAGTCACAATATGATAGATAAAAAGTTGTTCAAAAATGCGATTAGCCAGGTGTACTCCCTTACTAAAAATAATATCAAATATAACAGACTCACTTTCATCAGAAATTCAAGTCGAAAACTTAAATCTACCTTCTCGAAGCACAACATCAACACTGCATATCGTACCGGTAATAATTTAGGATATCATTTAAAAAATAATAAATCAAAGTTCATAAAGATAATAAATCAGGAGTTTGTAAAATTAATTGCGGTGATTGTGATAACATTGTTTAACATTGGTAGATCTTTCAGAAGTTTTCAAACTAGAATTGCAGAACACAAACGTAGCTTTGTTAATCAAAAGTCGGATTCACATTATGCAAACCATTTAATTCAAGAAAATCAAACATTCAATTTCGATTTTAAAATATTAAATGCTGAAAGTAAGGGAATTAAACTAATTTTTTTAGAATCATTACAAGTAAATAAATACAAGCATTCCGGTCTCCTATTGAATAGCCAAATCGATCATACTTCATGCCCCCTTCTCAATCTTTTCAAAATTACCTGACTAGCAGTTAAGAATTAGTTTTTCCTATTCTAATAATTATTTGTTACCATCTTTCTATTTACCCATTCTACACAATTTGTCATCTCTTTATTTCTTGTTTTCCATATAACAGAGAAACATAGTTAGTCTGCTTTTTTAGCATCTGAAGAAGGTGAAGTTCCACCGAAACGTGCGTCATGCGTTAATTCTTTTAATAAATTTGTAAATTGCTATTATTAACCATTTTTTTAATATATTTTCCAAACGTTGCGCATAAAAATAAGGGAGTTACTAATTGAGAATAAAAAATCCTTAAGTTAATAACTTCATGTAAAAACTTCCTGACTGAAACGTACAGATCGTGTATCAAGAAAAATCAGGATATCACTTAAAACTATGAAAATTCACATACCAACTGCTTCTAAAATTATTCGAAAAAGACTTCATGTGTTTTTTCATGCCCAAACAATTTATGTTTACCTTTTTCGCAGTACTAATTGAGTAATTCTGATATTGATGAAATTAGTGGTTGGTGCGTGTGTATAATCCATGAAATTTGTCGCCGATGGCTTAATTAATGAAAGGCGCCGTGCTTGTTTTTGAATTCCCAGCGAATATAATTAGACCGGAAAAGTAATAACGAACCATCAATTCAAGCAATATTACTAATATGATAAATTTTCAATAATAACAAGAGAGGAGTATTGGACGAATTAATATATTCATCGGAAAAAATAATCTTACAATTGAACTCAACATTAGCAGAATGTTGATGCTTATTATATAATTCAATTATATTTTATCCAATATGGATGAGTACATACTCATAAATTTGTTTGAGCAAGGAAATATAAGATCTATTGAGAAAGGTATTCTCGCTCTGTTGAATATCTTGTTTGAATGTTGTTTTATATCGTTAATATTTATCAAATTCATCATCAAAATTGACTGATAATGTCTCGTCTAGGCACACTTTACCATCTACAGTTGAAAATAGCAACTAAAGCTGAATGTTTTAAATGTAATTATATATATATATATATATATATATATATATATATATATATATATATATATATATATATATATATATATATATATATTTAATATATATATATATATATATATATATATATATATATATATATATATATATATATATATATATATATATATATATATATATATTATTTATATATATATATATATATATATATATATAAATATATATATACATATATATACATATATATATATATATATATAAATATAAATATATAAATAAAATTAGATTTATATAAATATATATATAAAAATATATATATATATATATATATATATATATATATATATATATATATATATATATATTATTTGTTCGAAAAAGTTTTGATAAAGCCACGAATGTCGTGGCGAAAGGTCAACTTTTTAATAAAATCGAGTTTTTTAAGATTCAACAAGCCTGTTATTGCTAATAATTATCAAGAGATTATATATATATATATATATATATATATATATATATATATATTTATATATATATATATATATATATATATATATATATATATATATATATATATATATATATATATATATATATATATATATATATATATATATATATATATATATATATATATATATATATATATATATATATATATATATGATGTAGAACAGCTCTCATAAAAGTACTGTGTACTTCTGAGAGTAAATGTTTTATTTTTGATGGGATCTCTGTTTGCCTGGTTATGTAATTTTCATTCAATGTTGTTTAGTTTTTTTTTACCTTATTATAGAGTCAATTTTCTTTCCTTTTTGTTATTTTTTTTCATATTATATTATTTATAAACTGTAATTTTGGTAGGGCAAATAAAGATTATTATTATTATTATTATATATATATATATATATATATATATATATATATATATATATATATATATATATATATATATATATATATATATATAAATTACTATGTTGGTTGGGTACTCGGCATAAAGGGCTACTTGAATCAAACAACCATTGGTCATTTACATCAATATATTTCGGTCCTTGTTAGGTCCTTCATCAGGATGCTAAAAAAGAGTATGTGAGACAAAAACTTGCCAAATCAAGTCAAGAAAAGCCTGTTGCCCAAGACTTACTCTGACTAGTTGTGTGAAGAAGGCAAAAGGCCAAACAGACATCTACTTATCGCATTGGAGGTAATTGAATATGCACATCATTAACATTGACATTATTACAAATCATTAGCTTAAATTACTCAAAAATAGACTCAGTTACAACACGTTAAAATCCTATACAAATTCATCATTTTCAAGCCGGCGTGGAAGGAAATCAGCTGATCATCTGTCATCGTCGTCCTGTTAGAAACTTCAAAAGGAATCATGGAAGGGCCACAGAAAGAGTTCTTCTTCTTTCTTATGAATCCTATAGCATTTCGTTGCTTATCCCATGTTGGTCATTCTTTTTGTCTAGAGTTAGTAGGTAGCCATAAATGTTACTAAGACCGTTTATATCTGTTCTTTTATTGACACAATTGTTGCTTTCGTTGATGAAGCACATTTCAAGAAAAATTCTCTTTGTGTGGTTGCTCATAGTTGCTAGAACTTTGGCATTTTTGAAATTGTGGTGAATCCACCACACTTTATACACCTTGCAAAGTCCAAAACTTTCTTGTTACAATATTCACATAAAGTTTCTTGTTTTCCGCTTGATTTCGCACTTTTATCGCTCGATTGTCAGACACGTCTTCATCGTCCGCCATCGTAACTCGATATATGAAGCACATTTCAAGAAAAATTCTTTTTGTGTAGTTGCTCATAGTTGCTAGAATTTTGGCATTTTTAAAATCAAAATTGTGATCATTGTTCGCTGCGTGAGAAGCAAGGGCACATCTATCAGGGCGAAGCCTGATATCGCTTTTGTGAATAGCGAACCTTTTTTTCAAATTCTGAGATGTTTGGCCTATATAGACATTTGGGCAGGAGGTGCATGGAATTGAGTATATGCAATCTGACTTGGAATCCAAGAGCAATTTGTCTTTGAGATTGGAAAAGAGGAATCTATTAGTGAAGATGTTGTATTTGGCTATTTTTAGATTGTTGACAGTTGAAAAGATGTTAATTAATTTGTTCGTTAAGCCTGGCAAAAAGGGAAGATGGGCGAATTTCAATCTATCATCGGGTTGGTTAGGTTCAATTCCATCTTGTTCTTGAGTGGGTTGAGTACGTGTTCTCGGAAAGTCTTCTGCAATTGCCAATAGATTTACATTCTCAGAACCATTCCGTGTTCTCGAAGTGCAGAACAGCAACTTCTTCAGCAATCCATTCGGGTACCCATTGTGTTTCAGAATGTCACATAGTTGTTTCATTGAATCGTGTTGAAAATCTGGATGTGCGATTTTTATGATTCTTTTTTTTAAATTCATGGCTACATTAATTTTCATTTGCCAGTCATGGTTTGAGTTGTAGTGAATGTACCTGCCCGAACTTGTCGGTTTTCTATACCAATCCAATTTGATTACGTTTTGAGAAGTCCTAATGACTTTTGTGTCCAGAAATGGAACATAGTTGTTGTTTTCTTCCTCTGCGGTGAATTGGATATGATCATTGAATGTATTAAAAACATTCAGTAATTCTTGAAGAAATGAATGCAAAATATACTACAGATGTCAATAAAAGTCCAAATTATAAATATTTTTGCCCTTTTCGGTAGGTATCTATATATTCCTATTTCTCCCTATCCCAGGTTTTACCCAGATGTTGGAAATTCTGTAATCATAAAATAATAAAAATTCTTTCTTGACCGGACGCTGCCAGTTCACCGGGTTTCGAATCCAACCATTTTTCTGCCGGCAGTTTGTGTGAGAAGTATACGTGAAATTCGTGCCGCTATGGATAAAGACATTTTTAATGAGAAACGAGCCTGTTTTATTTGTAAATTAAGTGATAAAAGCGTTAGTTAATACAAGTTTTGAGGCAATTCTGCCGAGCCATTTCAGAGCGTGGGTAAAAATTTTTAAAAAATGGTTTTTTCGGTATGGCACCACTTTAACGACACTCTATAGGTATGGCAATGTGATACTAGCTAAAGTGATGTAAAAGAGCATCTTAAAACCAAAACGCCATACCGCTACCTATTATACATGTTCATGGCAAAAAAATTACATGATTGCCCCAGTATGGCGGCCACTTGGCGACGCCTCAGAGGTATGGCGTTTTGAGATCTTCGTTCTACAGTTCATTGTTAACAAAGATCACGAAACAACAGCGTGGGGCCTATGATCCATTTTCACAGTGAAAAAATTACACGTTTCGGTAAGTTTGGCGGACCTTAAGTGACGCCATATTGGTATGGCATATTGAGTTTGCGGACTTTGGCGACTTGCTTAACCACATAATACAAGAATCAAAGTGGGGCCTATGATCCAGCGGCACGGATATAGACAACACGTTTGAAAATTCACCCCTCCTAAAAGCTACACTTTAGGGGGTGCCATACCGAGAATTCAAAGTTGGGAATAACATTGTCTATCAGCCCCCAAAGCCTCGTCGTGGGGCCTATGATACATGCAAAAACCCTCTCGGCTCCCGGTCTATAGGTATTATTTAATGCGGCTACTCAGTGATGGCGCTGCGGTCTTAATAGATAGACCTCAGTACATCCCTCATTGAAAATAAGTTTTGAACAAACGCATAATTATTGATTCACTCCATCTCGAATGGGAACTACTCATCATCAAATCAAATGGGATCGAAACAGCGGTTTATTGTTCTTGCAACGGAGTGAATTGGCATGTTTCTATTAATCATCATCATTGTGCGAAGAAGTATAAAATCATTATTATTGTGAGAACCACATAGCCAGCTCTCATGAAAGGTTATTTGATTATTATCAAATTTCTAGGTTTCAACCGAATGAATAAAAATTACACAGTGCGAATTAATAATAATCTTAATCATGATTGGATAGGAAGTTCTCTACTTAATCTATCAATTAAATCTTGAAACAGGTTCATTCTCAACGTTTGTGAAAAATTATAATGATGATTAATGTTAGAATAGAGCAACTATTACATGCTAGCTACAAAAAAATCAAATATTCGGCGAACTGTCTTAAAAATGTGCGACACTTACAGTTACAGAAGTGGGCGTCAGCAGTATTCGTATATTCGTAATTAGGTTTGTGTTTTGAAAGCCGTGCCAGTTATAATACTGATAACCTTTATTATTCATTTAATTTCTTCAACTCTTTCGCTCACGATGTACAATATATTGTACGTCACTTCATGTAAATCCTAACGAATTTGTGGTATGCTTCTATTCGCTTTACTCACAAAGTACAGTATTCTGTAAACATCCTTATTATTATTTTAAACTGTTTTCTTCACCTAGCGTTGAGTAGTTTATCCTAAAAAATTTTGTTAATGGTACCTGTTACTGAGTTGTAGCAGTTGTTTCAGAATGTAGAAATGAGGTGGCGCTTTAAACTTTAAAACATGTTGTGACATGTCTGCAATATTTATTTTGGTAATAACCGATACGTGTATTTACTTTCATAGTGAACTTGCTGAAAATTTAGTTTTTTTTTTCTATATTGGAGTAAATATTACTGTACAGTATATTGTACATTGTGAGTAAACGGAAATCGACAGGTATGGTAAAACACTCCACGTAATTTAGAGTTCTTGTTTTATTAGATTCATTTCATAGTAGTACGAATTGAAAAATGAGTAAAAAAGTTCCGTGAACTAAAGAACAACTATTGAAATTAATTGAGGAGGGCCTATCAGATATTGAAGGGCTTAGTGATGACGATTATGGGTGGGGAGATAGGGACGTAGAAGTAAGCAATGATTATACGGTTAAAGAAAGAAGTTCTGATGATATGGATTGATATTTGATGAAAAATCTTTTTCTTCCAGATGCAAATTCCCTGAATGTACCGGGTGTCTGATTGAGAGAGTCGCGCGGCTGTATCTCACAAACTATATGTCGTAGAGACACGTTAAAAAAATTTATAACCAAAGTGGCCAAAAGAAAATCCTGGAAATTATTTTCAGGTTTCTAAGATAGCCTTCAGCGGGCGTAACCGCCATCTGAAACTTTTAAAGTGATTTTTTTCTGAAATTCATTCAGCGAATATACCAAAAAAATATTTTCTTTTTAAAGCTGAGCTTCATTCGAGTCATTTTTATTTGACACTTTTAGACGTATCTATTGAAATGAAGTGGTGGGGGTTGATTCAATGTTTTTTCGAATAAACAGCTGTAACTCCTGAACGACTGAACGGATTTCACGGGAAAAGTATTCATTGCTTCATCGAAAACATTTCATGTTTTTAGTTATGCCGGTAGAGAGCGTTTTTTGATATAATAACAGAAAATTGCTAATTTCTCTAAAAAATTAAATTCAATAACATAACTTTTTTGCCATAAATATGTATTGTGATGATGCCAAAATAGGCTAGTGAAAACCGTATCTCGATACCGTATTCCTAGCCTAAAATATCGAAGAAAGAAAATTTAGTTATCATATGATTCAAAAAGATGCCATTACACTGGTATTTATTTTCATTTATCTGTATTTTTTCCAAGAATCAATGATGAAATTTAATAATTTCATGATTTTCAGAAATTAACATTCTTATTTCAAAATCTTCAGAATAAAATCGAGTGGGAGCATAATAACCAATGTAATAATATGCAAGTGCAATGTCAGTATATGAAGAGCAAGCCATGGAGGAAAATCATATGCCTAAAATCAACTTGTCAACAAATACTAAAATTATACATATAGTGGCAGTTTAATAAGTTTTTGTGGCACACAGAATTAAGGATTGAAAAAGATTGAAATAGGTACATTTCACCAACAATGAAGCTGTTGATATCACTGACGGTATATTTTGAAATTCTTCAAAATGTGGCATTGGCACAAAGAATATACAGTGCTCTATATTCGGCGTCTACGCCATGCGAGAATTTTTTCGCGTTTAGTCCGAAATTTGCGTAATACTGGCAGCTTCGACCCTATAAATTTCAGATGAAAATTCTCTATTTTCTTCAAATATGCCCAACAAATTCTCGCATGGCGTGAACGCCAATTTGGAAATCGAGTTCTATATAATCTTTGTGCCATTGCCGCATTTTGAAAACTTTCAAAATATACCGCAAACATATCAACTTTCATCTTCAATCTTCATTGTTCGTAAATGCATTTCAATTGTTTTCAGTCCTTACTTGTGTGTGCCACAAAAACTCATTACACTGCCATTATAAGTTCATTTTTAATATGTGTTGACAAGTTGATTTTAGGCTTCTATTTTTCCTTCATGGCCTTCTCTTCTTATTCTGACTACCTTCTTGCACTTTCACAAATTATATTTATTGATTATTATGCCCCTAAACGATTTTATAAAATTTTGTTGAACTAAGAATACTAGTACCTATATGATAATCATTGAATGATGAAATTTCATCATTGATTCTTGGAAAAACATAGATAAATGAAAATAAAAACCGGTGCGATGGCATCTTTTTGAATCATATGATAACTAAATTTTCTTTCTTCGATATTTTAGGCTAGGAATAAGATATCGAGATACGGTTTTCACTAACCTATTTTGGCATCATCATAATACATTTTAATGAAAAAAAGTAATGTTATTGCATTCAATTATTTAGAGAAATTAGCAATTTTCTGTTATTATATCAAAAAACGCTCTCTACCGGCATAACTAAAAATTTGACAGACCACAGATAAAATATTTTCGATGAAGCAATAAATGCTTTTCCCAACGACGAGATTACCATTGTTGAAATCCGTTCAGTCGTTCAGGAGTTACAGTTGTTAATTCAAAAAAAGTGTTAAATAAAAATAACTCGAATAAAGCTCAGCTTTAAACAGAAAATATGTTTTTGGTATATTCACTAGATGAATTTCAGAAAAAAATCACTTTAAAAGTTTCAGATTGCGGTTACGCCCCCTGGCGTCCATCATAGAAACCTGAAAATAATATCCAGGATTTTCTGTTGGCCACTTTGGTTATAAAATTTTTTACCGTAAGTCTCTACGACGAATAGTTTGTGAGATACAGCCGCGTGCCTCTCTTAAGGTTTATAGTTCAATATACATTTATGCATTTAAAAAAAAACAGAATTTTATTTTGTATATCACACAAATAAATGATCAGGGTTAACCTTATGTTGTTTTTCAATTGCATTTCATTTTACAAAATCGCAAATACCACTTATTCAAAATGTGCAATATATTGTACAATTCATATATACCGTTTACTCACAATGTACAGTATATTGTACATATCACACCCCCTGAAATGGATGACAGAATTTTTTCGAGTACATCAAAAAATTGTGAAAAAAATAAAAGCGTAAGTCTTCCAAATTTCAGATTTTTATCTTGAAAAACAAAAATGCTTGAGCGAAATGATTAAAACGCTGTTATTTTATTGATAGACATAATTTTGAAAGTGATTAAGTAGAAGTTGAGGATCGTGATCATGATAACAAGTAAGTACAAGTATTTGTATATTTTAGTAAAATACTTTATATAAATACAGAGGTGTGAGTATAATTTCAGTGTATTATTAAAGATAAGGTTTTCAATCAGGCTTATATTTTGTGATTTCTTTTATCGCTTCAAAATGTAAATATTTATTGAATTGGCTAGTGCGAATAAATTTATATTTTGATGAGTTTTTATGGACCAAACCATATTGTATATCCTTATGTATTCTTTTTGTTACCTTTATTCCGTGGCTTAAGCAATGTTCGTGTTATAAGAGAAAATCGCCTTAACGAGCCTTTCGCGTTCAGTGTCCCTGTCTTTCTACTATAAGTGTCAAGAACTATTCTGACTTCTGAATAATAATATACGATATCCTTCAGGATACTAAATTTCATGTGTTGGCCAAAGGCGTACTATAGCCAACGGCATGACATATAGGGTCGCATTTGTGAGATTCAGTCTCACAACCTTTAGGTTGTGAGGTATGTAATTTACATACATACTAATATATATATATATATATATATATATATATATATAAATAGATATATATATATGTATGAAGAGATATTAATATATATATATATATATATTTAAACATATATATATATATATATATATATATATATATATATATATATATATATATATATATATATATATATATATATATATATATATATATAGATATATAAATAGATATATATATATATATATATATATATATATATATATATATATATATATATATATATATATATATATATATATATATATATTACAATTAATTAATCAAATTATAATGAGGGATTGAAATGTATAATAGAAGATAACAAATTTTTCAACATACAGAAAAGTAGCAATTTGTCTGATAAAAACTCTGAGCAATTGTTCCAACTGATATAGAATATCATATCGATGCGGTTTTTTCGAGACACTAACATAACATTTAATCGGAAACGTATGTGTCCAACTTCACTGAGCACAAACTAATAATTACTGTGATCAATTATTCTTAATTAGTTCATATTTTTTTAAATATTTGAAAATAGAATAACCATTTCTATAACTTTAGAATAAAGGTATTTATTACAATTTTATTATCATTCCTTGGTTTATTCAATTACTCTGAAGCGTTTTTTCATTTATGTATTATGTATTACGAAGACTTACTGTTTTGAGTTTTTGGTGTACTCGAAAAAATTCTATGTCATCCATTTGAGGGGGTGTGATGTGTACGATATACTGTACATTGTGAGTAAACGGTAGGTATGTATGAATTGTACAATATATTGCACATTTTGGATGAGTTGGAGTGTATTTGTGATTCTGTAAAATGAAATGCAATTGAAAAACAATATAAGGTTACAACTAATCACTCATTCGTGTGATATATCAATTAACAATTTAATTTTTCTGAAATACGCAAATGTATATTGCACTTAGTACAAATAAAATTCCTCCTAGATGTTCATTCAGGGAATTTGCATCTCAAAGAAAAAGATTTTTCATCAAAATTATCTTCCATATCATCCGAACTTCTTTCTTTTACCGTATTTTCATCATCATAATCATTGCTTACTCCTACGTCCCTATCTCCCCTACCATAATGGTCATGACTAAGCCTTTCAATATCTGATAGGCCCTCCTCAATTAGTTTCAGTAGTTGTTCTTCAGTTAATGGAACTTTTTTACTCAATTAGTACTACTATGAAATAAATTTAATATAACAAGAACTCTAAATAACGTAGAGTTTTTTACCATACCTGTCGATTACCGTTTAGTCACAATGTACAATATATTGTACAGTAATTATTACTTCAATATAAAAAAAATTAACTATATTTTCAGCACGTATCGGTTATCACCAAAATAAATATTGCAGACATGTCGCAACATGTTTTAAAGTTTGAAGCGCCACCTCATTTCAACATTCTGAAACAACTGCTTCAACTCAGTAACAGGTACCATTAATTTTTTTGGGTGAACTACTCAACGCTAGGTGAAGGAAACAGTTTAAAATAGTAATAAGGATGTTCACAAAATACTGTAGAGTGTGGCGGGGCAATTATGAGACATCCGACATTTCGGGTGAAAATAAGACTTAAAAAAGAATATTTTTTATTAATTATAATTCAGTTTAAAATGAAGTTTAAAATGTAAAGATTAAGCTATGTTTTTTTCACAATCTTTAATAATAGTGTTCAAGAATTATTTTACTAAATATTTCTGATCAAAAAATTTGGCGCGAAAACTTTACTTCAGCGTTGACAAACTTTTTACACTGTTGCTCGATTGTACCCCGCGAACGCACGGCTTCCCGCCCCGCAACGCCGCATGGTATGTTCTTGCGATGGCGATACGTCATTTTAGTTTATCTTTTGCTAGCGCACAGTGAACACGTATTTTTTTTTGAGGGAAAAAGCGAGACACGCGTTCGAGAAAATATAAGACAGCTTTCGTGAAAAAATAAGACAAGACCTTAGTGCCGCGAAATTACGGCCATACAACAAAAAATGCAAAGAAATATTATATAGCTAAAGTTGAAGAACCTGAGGACAGGGATAACGTATAACAGTGTTATACTTAAAACGAATAAAAAAGATTTACTTCGCATATCCTGCTGCAGATATAATATATTCTATCCACAAAAATTAAATCATCATGAAATTGCCAAATCCAAAGCAAAAAAATAAACGAGATGCACTCATGTTTGATGTTTAATTAGCGTAAAAATGTCTCATATTTTGCCCCAATATGATTTTTGTAAATCGTTTCTAACTTTGTGGCTATGTATTCACTTATTTGTTGTAACCTGTAATGTCAATAATGAATTAGTATAAATTCTACTGTAATTTTGAACTAAGTACTTGTTTACCAAATAAATACAATACAGAGACTTATACAAGTTACGTAAAACATTATTGGTGATGTTGGTTTTTCGATCTTAAAATAAAAATTATAAGATTTTTTGGACTGTAAATGTTATTTCGTAGTATTTTTATCCGTATCTGTTTAGAAATAACGCACGCAGTTGAATAACACGTAAACCGTAGGAATTGTATGCTGTCTTATATTTGGACTACGCTGTTTTATATTTACCCCGTAGTGAAGGAAAAATGTGAGACGCATATTTTATGTAAAAACTCTAGTATTTTGAATGTTTTTCAGGAAATTGATAATAATACAGGGAAGATTGCATGTCAGTAGATAGTATTAACATATTCAGTTAGAAGTAAATTTTTTTTAGAAGCCTAAAATTATAAAAGTTGTTGTATTCGTCTTATAATTACCCCGCTTGACCCTACTTCAAGAGTAAAG
The DNA here is from genome assembly GCA_030704885.1 of Cynegetis impunctata. Taxonomy (NCBI): domain Eukaryota; kingdom Metazoa; phylum Arthropoda; class Insecta; order Coleoptera; family Coccinellidae; genus Cynegetis; species Cynegetis impunctata. The sequence goes on from JARQZK010000160.1 coordinate 75,486, forward strand.
TGAATAGAAGCATAATACAAATTCGTTAGGATTCACGTAAAGTGATTTACAATACACCATGTGCGGAAGGATTAATTCGTTCTATTGTGCCTGCTATTTATTTCATTTTATTCATAGCGAAAGGAAGTTAATTTCAACCGAGTTTCCAATTGCACCTCTACTCTTCTTGATTTCTTAAGGTCTCCTCTAAAGTAGCTTTGGTGTGAATCAGGAAGATTTCTCCAAAATAAAACATCTTCAGTGTTTCATATTAACACGTCATCTGTCAAATATAATTTCAATAGTGCGATCGATTTCACGCCATAATTGAGTTTGTTCTCTTGTGCATACGTTTCGCATTTGCTATGGCAATTATAAGCAGATAATGCAATTTTCGAATCATTCACATCTCATAGCACAATTCGATATTCGCTATAATACGATATTGAGATTCTCATGATATGAACTGATCGGAATTCTATATCTCAATAATTATACGCAGAATTCGACAGGCAATTAAATTATCAACTTAATATATGGATAATTGGCACAGAATTATATCTAATTTTATTAAAATACTATCTATTAATTTTATGTCTGAATGCTTCTAAATCCAACACCCGACACAATATATAGAGTGGTAAAGCAAACGACAGACTTTACAGAACAATAAATTCCTAGCTATGAGATTGGAGCATCTTACATGGAGGGAACATATAGAAGTTACAAGTCGCTGCTCAAATTCCGTATGTAATACCAAATAACTTGAGGAAGCAACTATTATAAATCATCTATTCTGCTAACTTTTAATCGAGAATGAAATATGGAATAATCTGCTAAAGATCAAATGAAAACATTGAAAACATCTCCGTAGCTCAGAAAAAGTTCTAAGAATTATTTTGAGACTCCTAGAATTTTGTTTAGAGAGAGTAAGATGCTTTCAATTTATGCAGTGTACATTCAAATATGCCTAAATTTTGTTCTACAAAATGAAGGCCTTTTCGAAAATGATTTAAGTCCAAAGAGATATGAAAGAAGAGATCGTTATATATATTTATATATAAAACACAAATTTTTCCACTGCATTTAAATAAACTAAACAACTTAAATATGACACAGATTGAAAATTAGTAAAAAATATCCTAGGAGCAAAGTTAGTTTCAATTTAATTTGCGAAAAATTTCTAAATATATTAGCAGGTCAGCTACCGGCAAACTATCAAATTGTAGGCTAGAACATAGAATATCTCAACATTTTCTCACCATTGAAATGACAGAAACACGGAGAACAGTCAGTTAATGTCAACGGCTTCTGTAACTGTTTTAGTAGGCCAAGCTACACCATCCAAAGAGAGAAGATAATTTTAAAAGTAGCTCTTTTGTTTTTCTGAATAATTAGTCGTTCTGAGATTGAATCCTCGCACATCACTTGGTGAAAAATCATAAAGAATAAAGTATAAACATTAAAATAAAATACACTTGGCTTATGTTTTACTATATGAAAATATTATTATTATACTAATGAAGAACAAAAATACTTCCCAATGAATTAGGTGCCGAATTTGAGTAGCAAAATTTGTAACAGACTATCGAAAAATAACGTCAAAACAATTTGTACAAATAAAAGAAACTTGAAGTCTTTCTTGGTCAATAATAAAGAGAAATCTAACATCGGAGGAAACAGTGGTGTTTACAAAATATTTCGCGACGAATGTCCTGCTTTCTATATTGGACAAACAGGAAGGAATATAAACATTCGTGTTGAAGAACATGAAAAGTCAATTTTACAAAATAAAAATACCACTGGCTTCTCTGAACATTGTATAAAATTTGATCTTTTCCTGGATTTCAACAATTGTTACATTCAGGTAACAAAGGAAAGCGCCTTGACCTTCTTGAAATTCTCGAAATAAGATCCGCCCGTAATAGTATTACCCCTTGTAAACCAACAAATTGATTTTCAGGTATCACCTTTGCTTTTGTCTGTTTTATAAAATAGGATGTAATACTCTTCTGTAGTCAGTCCTGATAATGAGTTCATAACTCGAAACATGTCGACTTTCGTTACTGCTAAATACAGTATCTCATAGTATATTATTCAATGAGCACACTCAAGTGAAAAATTGTAATTTTGTGCGAGTAGAATACTATACTTTGTCCACGACTTCCTCGAAAAAATAAGTAATAATCTGCATTTTCAACAATAAAAATAGTTATCAAAAGCGTTGACATAACATTTTCTGTGTTCACTGGAAACTGCATACTCACGTAAACGTCAACTATTTTACTTGACATCGATTCCATTCCTTGCTTTCACTCTGATAAAAATGAAATAGATCATTTATTAGAGTAAATATTCAATAAGTTGGGCATTATATTAAATATTAGTTTAATAATTTGCCTTAAAGTTATCTTAGTTACATAAAACCTAAAAATCGAATAACAATACTATCCTAACAATGTGAATGATAGTCTCAAGTTTGGACATACGTTTTGATTGTGACGTCATGCAGTGTATAATAAACCATTATACACACTAGTGAATAATAGGTATAATTATACTTCAGGAAGCACACGTATAATGAATGATTTATAGTACAGTCGTGGACAAATATTTTCATATAAGCCAAGTGTGTTTTATTTTAAAGTTTATTCTTTATTAATTAGTCTTTCTACTACTATGACCATTTTTAGGATTTGTGTACCGCTGGGCTACCGAGGCCTACAACGTACATTTTAAATACAGTCTGTATTCAATTACACTGTAATCACAAACCAAATATTCCATTTTTCTGTCAATATTGCGATATCTCTAATTGACAGCGTTCGACACATTCAGCACCTTGCCAAGCATATTCAAAGCTGACATTCACATGTATTTTCCCTTCAAAAATTTCGACGCCAATCATTAAATCGAGTTGTTCAGACTCAATATGTTCATTAATAAAGAGAGTCAATGCCAATCCGAACCAGCCACCTACGAATCACGGTAATCATCTACGTCCCATCGAACACGAGTGTATATACACGTCATATATGGATATGAGAGAACACAAAACGAGGGTCGGCAAATTCAGTTCATTCTGTCGAGTAGGTAATAATTTTAATCGTATTTTGTGAATGGCCTTTCGTTCGATGGAACTACCTGTTAAAGTATATCCTCATTCAAATCATGAAAAACATACTAGTCGACCATGGTCAATTTCATATATTACATAAAGTGAACAAGAAAAATTCTTTAATAATTTAAAAAATTATCAAACAAATTTCTGCATTTTCAGTCTAAGCGGTGAATTGTTGTTTCCCAATATCTCTGGTGGGATGGCGCTCTGGATTGTTATCCAGCCAGTGTTACTGACCACGATTTGTATTGGGGGACAATTAGAAATTTGTTAATTCACTCCGAGTCAATATGTTCAATATGATCTGATGAGATCTAATAAGATCGAAACAGCTGTATGCAGATTTTGAGTCGGGGTGACTTGACAATTTCTATAATTCACCGTTCGATTGTGAATGCAGATTTTGCGTTGCTGAATACGTATAACCAGCTTCCTTGGAAAGTTGTTTGATAATTTTTTAAATTATTAAAGAATTTTCCTTGTTCACTTTATGTGATGTATGAAATTGACCATGGTCGACTAGTATGTTTTTCATGATTTGATTGTTGTATTTTGCGTATTAAGCTACTAGAATATTCGGAGCGCGCTCTCGTGAGTATATCCAAAGGTTTTAAATCACTATGTTAGTGTGCCTTGGAATCATATACACCACTGTTGTAGAGTAGATATCTTCATATCAGGAGGTACGTATTTAAGGGACGAATTTCTGCATTTTCAGTCTAAGCGGTGAATTGTTGTTTCCCAATATCTTTGGTGGGATGGCGCCCTGGATTGTTATCCAGCCAGTGTTACTGACCACGATTTGTATTGGGGAACAATTAGAAATTTGTTAATTCACTCCGAATCAAATAAGCTGCACTGATGAGATCTAATAAGATCGAAATAGCTGTATGCAGATTTTGAGTCGGGGTGACTTGACAATTTCTATAATTCACCGTTCGATTGTGAATGCAGATTTTGCGTTGCTGAATACGTATAACCAGCTTCCTTGGAAAGTTGTTTGATAATTTTTTAATTTATTAAAGAATTTTCCTTGTTCACTTTATGTAATGTATATCCTCATTGCATGTTACACTCCAGACGATTAGGTCGAATGGAAGCTAGGCCTAACAGTGAGTGAGTGTAACAGAAACTATCGCACGTTTTACTCTAGATACTTGACAAATGAATAAAACTCTATCGCAGCGAGCTGCATTAGAAAAGCAGGTTCTCATACAGTATCCAGTTTGAAAAATCTACTTATTCAATCAAAATTGTTTTACCAAAATCAACTGCCTACCAACTTTCAAATCTATTGCTCCAAAATTGTGCCATCTATTGCGTGAGCAAAATTTATTTCTTTCTTTTGGGGGGTCAACTGCTCCCCAACTGCTCGATTGCTTCCCTTATCGTGTGAACAAGTTTTATTTCCTCCTCTAGAGGGACAACCCCTTAACCTATTCATATCAAAAGCAATCCCATCGAAACTATCACACGAAACTACCTACTTACAAACTTTCAACCCTCTTGCTTTAAAATTGCGCCGTTTATCGTGTAAACAAGATTCATTTCCTCCTCCGGGGAGTCAACCCCCCAACCAATGCGTACCAAAAGCAATCCCATACAAGATATTATACGAAAGTACCTACTTACAAACTTATAAGCTCTTACATACATAATATATATATATATATATATATATATATATATATATATATATATATATATATATATATATATAAATATATATATATATATATATATAAATATATATATATATATATATATATATATATATATATATATATATATATATATATATATATATATATATATATATATATATATATATATATATATATATATATATATATATATATATATATATATATATATATATATATATATATATATATATATATATATATATATATATATATATATATATATATATAATGAGAACTCCGAACAATATGAGAGACTACTGGATGAAAAATTGCAGGGGCAAGAAGACAGCTCGCAACTGATGGAGACAGTCCTGAACTGTGCCAAGAAAATGGGAGGTCCAAGAGAAACAAATCAACATAAAAAACTCTCTGCAGAAACCAAGGCACTACTGAAAAAGCGTAGAGAAATGAAGAGATCTACAGACAGAGACAGAATTGAGTACTCTGAATTGTGTAAGACCATACGGAAGAAAATGAAGGACGATATAAAAAGATACGAAGGACTAGTCGAGAGAGCAATCGAAAACAGGAATAGTTATAAGAAGGCAAAGAGAGCCCTAGTGATAGGAAAGAGACAGATAATTGCACTAGAGGAAGGTAACTCCAAAGTTACAAGTAAAGAAAAGATAATTAATCTGGTCACCAAATTCTACAGTGAACTGTATAAGGCCCCACATATTAAGGTGAAAGAAGTAACGACACAACAAGAAGATCATGTCCCAGAAGTTCTCATGGAAGAAGTGGAGATGGCGCTGAAAGACCTGAAAAACGGCAAGGCAGCAGGAAAGGATGGTGTAGTTGCAGAAATGCTAAAATATGCTAGTAAGAAAACCTGGAAGATATTAGCAGGTATCTACACCAACTGCCTAAGAACACGTAAAATATCGCAGCAGTGGAACAGCGCAAACATAATACTGATTCACAAGAAAGGCAGTAAGGAAGATATAAGGAACTACATACCAATAAGCCTACTGCTTGTAATCTATAAAATCTTCACAAAGATCATCACTAATAGAACAAAGAAAATATTAGATGATGAACAACCACGGGAACAAGCTGGCTTTAGAAGTGGTTTCAGTACAATTGACCACATCCACACGCTTAGGGAAGTAATCAAAGCAGTAGTTGAAGCCCTCACCCATCAAGGTGTCGACAGTCAGTATATAGAAACTCTGGCCAACATATACAAAGAGGCTAGAGCTAGTGTAAGTATATATGACGGAACCCCAAAATTCCCTACAAGCAAAGGAGTCCGACAGGGAGATCCAATATCTCTGAAGCTCTTCACGGCCACCTTGGAGAACATCATCCAAAAACTGGACTGGAACGGAAGAGGTCTGAAGATAGATGGAGAATATCTGAACCATCTAAGATTCGCTGACGACATTGTCCTAATCGCGAACAGCCCTGAAAAACTACAACAACAGATCAACGAGCTTAACATAGTGAGCAATGAAGTAGGCCTAAAGATGAACTCGAACAAAACGAAAGTCATGTACAATGAAATGGTAGAAAATCACGATATCACGGTCAGCGATACCACACTTGAAGTAGTGGACGAATACATATACCTGGGACAATTAATACATAAGTCTGGTTCACTACTTCCGGAAATCAACAGAAGAATAAAATTGGCATGGAAAGCATTCGGACAAAATTCCATCTTCTTGAAGTCAAGAATGCCACTCCGTCAAAAGAAGCGAGCCTTCGATCAGCTGATAATACCAGTCATGACGTACGGCTGTGAAACCTGGGCACTAAAGCAAGAGTTCATAAGGAAACTCCAGGTTGCACAAAAGTCTATGGAGCGGTGTATGCTCGGCATAACAAAGAGGGACCGTAAGACAATAGAGTGGATTAGAGGAAAGACCCAGGTAATAGACGTCATCCACAGAATAAAATCCCTCAAATGGCAATGGGCAGAGCACCTAGCGAGAAGGACCGACAATAGATTTACCATAAGGACAACACAGTGGTACCCAAGAGGCGTCAAAAGGCCAAAGAGGCGCCGCAATATAAGATGGGATTATGATATCAGGAAAGAAGCAGGAACAAACTGGTATCAAGCTGATCAACAACGTAGTACATGGGCAGGAATGAAGGAAGGATATGCGAGGAGGCTGCACCGTACTTAACGGTAGACCATAGCTGCATATGATGATGATGATATATATATATATATATATATATATATATATATATATATATATATATATATATATATATATATATATATATATATATATATATATATATATATATATATATATATATATATATATATATATATATATATATATATATATATATATATATATATGTATATATATATATATATATCTGCAGAAGCTGCGAATTTTGGCAATTTTTCAAAAATCACGAAATAAACAAGAAATATCTATGTAAAAATGACGGAGGTTGGAAAAATTCAACCAAATTTTGAGAGTTTCGTTCTGCCTCGGAAACCATTTTAGATGCTAAGTTCATCTCATTTTGTGTAGATGTCAATCTGTACCCTGAAGGATATTTATATGAAAATTGGAAATTGCTGCATTTGCAGAAAGTTTTGGTACTTTCGTTCTGCAACACAAACAATCCGAGGTACCAAATTTTTCTCTGTATCTGCCGACAAATGAAATACATACTTTTCTTCAAAAAGAAAAAGCTTAAGACCCAGTAACAAACTTTTCATACAACACTATTCATTTCATAAAGCAAACCAAGATTGAAGACCACTGAAATTACAACATTAAAAGAGGATATATTTCAACTGGAATTACTGGAACAAAGATATTCAGAAAGGAAATATTTTTTCCAGATATTTCTGTAATTTGTCCTGCTGTGCAAGAAAGGATTAAAGCGAAATAATAATGATAATGGAGCTGAACTTGGATGAGATGCGAAGAATTAATCTCGAAACGCTGGAAACATGAAACGTCTAAAAAAATTCAATTTCTGCATCAAAATATATCCATATTTAAAATTACATCTGCGACAGGAGCGCCGGAATTTATATTTCTTCACCGAGCCAATGGAATAAATTAACGTTTTACTCTGTTTCACAGGGGAAAACAACAAGGTTTCGAGTATTGAATATATCTTTTGTTTGCAGAGGTTTTATGACAGGCTAACATGAATAATCCGGATTATGCAGAAGTTCTATTTTATATATCTGCTTTTGTTGAAAACAGTATGGAGGTTTCAGTAAAATATGTCGGGAAATTATTATTGGATAACGTAATGAACCTTTAATAACAATTTTTATTTCGCAAACCTGGCTTAATAATTTGAATATTGCATATATCTACTCAAAAATGTTGTATTCATTATGAAAATAAGAGTGAGCAGCAGAGTTCCATCACTAAAATCGTTTTTTGTGTTTTTCACATACAACTTCTTAACCTCATAAGTCAATTTGGTAGGACTGACAGGATACACACACACAGTGGCGGCATAAGGCGTGGGCGACCGCCTACGGCCTCGCGGACGTAGGGGCCTCGCGCTGGAACCGACCCATATATATATATATATATATATATATATATATATATATATATATATATATATATATATATATATATATATATATCATCAGGGGCGGCTATTCAAAGGCGGCTAAGGAGGCTAAGCCTCCTCCTCAATAATATTCCGTGTATCACTAATATATTATATTGAATAGTAGCAAATTGCACGTGTTTCATTCCTCCCCCAAGTATGTGGGAGGGATGCAGGTTTTGAGTTTTAGAGATGAACTCCTTCAGCAAAATCAGAGGGTACACTTGTCTGTTCAAGTGCACTAAGGATAGGTGAGACAGGATTATTATGGAAGATAGGAAGTGTGGGTAGGGTTCAGAGAATCATACTGCTCCAGAACCGTACCGAAAAGGGGTTGTATTTAGGTACTTTAACGCGGGGAACATCATGGAAAATGTGGACCTGACCCCTTGTTCAGGGACTTACTCAGGGTCTGGTCCACATTTTTCATGATGTTCCTCGCGTTAAGATAGCTAAATACAACCCGTTTTCGGTACGTAGGCTTTTCAGCAAATTGAAGGATAGGATTCCAGTTTCTTGTTTATCAGATTGTATTTATTTGGTTGCATGCAATGACTGTCACTCAGTTTACATCGGTCAGACGACACAATGCTTGAAGAGGAGACTGGCTATTCATAAGAGTGACATCAGATTGCAACCGAAAAGATGTGCATTGGCCCATCATGCATCTTCTTTGGATCATCGATTTAATTTTGACGAGACGGGTATCCTATCTGTAAATTCTAACTATATTAAGAGAACTTTCCTTGAGATGTGTTTATCAACAATTTTGACAATAATATAAATAAAAAAACAGATATTGATAATTTAAGCCACATCTATAGTTACCTTCTGTCATTGGATAGATTGGTTGACGGTTCGAATTGTGGAGACCGATGACATTTTCATTTTAAGTTTTTGACGTTTGTATTGTTACACCGGTGCTGATGTTCTGTGTACTTAACCTATGATCACTCACTCATTGTTGACTGTCTCATCCATGCTCTTGCATACCCACACACATATTTTTGTTAAAAAAATGCATTGCAACCTTCGTTGTTGGTAGATAACCAATTTTACAAATGTCGTTTTTGTTAATTTATTGACTTTGTCAGATGTAATTTATTTTTTCCAAGTGTCTTTCTTTGATTGTAAAGTTTGAATTGGTTTTTCAGTAATTCCTGAGGAAGGGCCGCATTTTTGGGTCCGAAATATAGAATTTTATTGACGATGAGTCGTTTTTAATAACTGCCCCCTTCCTTTGCCGAGAACCTAAAACCTTTGAAGAAAGTTGTTTAAAATATTATATATATATATATATATATATATATATATATATATATATATATATATATAATATATATATATATATATATATTATATATATATATATATATATATATATATATATATATCTATATACATTTCGTATGGCAAGATCGACAAAATATTGAAAGTGTAAAGTACATAAATGTAACTGACAAACAATATAAGAGGAAAACGTAAACGTACAAATATCACAAACACTAAATTATATATTATAATAATAATAATAATAATAATAATAATAATGACTTTATTTTTCACAATGTACAATTTCGATTCATCCTGCTATGATTATGATTATACAAGTCCAACACTGTGAAAAAATGGCGAAGTCCAGGTTTGGACCGCTTTTAAATTAGTTCATCCTGCTCCACTTAACCATTGTACGTCGATTGCGGCACTTATAATTACTTACTAGAAATACTGATATAATGTAAACTTAAATGAATGTGATTTTCTTCAAACATAAAAAAAACAGTAAACAGATGGCTCTAATTTTTACATTGCAAGGAAAAGTAATATTCAAATAATTCTTTCTTAAACTTTATCGGTTGAGCAAGTGACCTGATGTAATCCGGCAGTGCATTATAAATTCGGGCAACATTGAAAGAGAAACTCCTTTCAAAGTATGCAGTTCTATGGGCATGAGGTGTAAGTAATCCTTTTGTTCTGATGTTGATGTTATGTACATCTGATCTGAATACAATCCTGTTTTACAAATACGGTGGGGATTTATTCATTATAACTTTACAGAAGAAGCATGCTTGGTGCAACTTTCGTGTATCCTCCATGTTCAGCCATTTTACATCTCTTAATTTATGAGAAATCCTTTCAAATTTTCTTATTCCATAAATCAGTCTCAAACACGAATTTTGTGATCTTTGAATCCTCCGCTTATCGTACTGTGTCAAGCTGTTTGCATACATCACATTAGCGTGGTGGAACCTGGATAGCACAAGTGACTCACACAATATCTTCTTTGATTGCACTCACAGCACGTGACGACTAGATTAAATTAATTTAAGGCTGGCGTATGCCTTCTGCACACACTGCGAGATATGCCTGCTGAATCTCATCGATGTGTCAAATATAAGACCTAGATTTTTTGCCTCCTCTTTAATTGGCAATATATCGTTCCCAATCTTTATTTCTACTTGATCCTTCACTTTATCAATATATTTTTTGGAGCCCAGCAAGAAAACATAACTCTTCAATGAATTCAAGTGCAGATGGGGTGCAAGGGAGAGGTCCTTGAATCTCTTCAAGTCAGCATTGACGGAGGTGCATGTTGCTTGAATTGCATATAAATGCAGAGTGGCCTAATCTTCATATACGGATGTCGAGTTCCCTAAGCCATCGAACCGCATCTGCGTCCGCTGCATGTAGTTCATGTATAGAGCCAGGGAATCTTCTGCCGGGTCAAGCCATGGCGATATGATCCGGCGTCTGAGAGGGGTCCCCGCAGCTGCAGCCCGGATCCTCTGCAAGTCCCCATTTGAACTTCCAGTATTGAGTTCTTCCGTGGTTAGTTCTAATACGGTTGAGTGTTGCCCATTCCTTTCTGGGGAGATTAAATCCAGGGAGGCGCTCTGTTGGATTTGATATAAGGTGCAGGTTGTCTGGGTTTTTGGTTGCTCACTCTTCTCTCCATGCATCGGTCGGGTTGAAATCATCACCGATGAGTTCTTGGCCAAACTTCTAGGGGGGATTTCGCGATTTTAGTCTGGCAACTCAGTCTGAGCGATCCTGATGGATAGGTAGATGATTGTTAGCGCAGCATTTTTTCCATTCCTTCATGAGCGCCGATTTACATCGTATTGGGGAAGGTGGAATATTAGCTAGTACTGGCAACCATTGTAGTGGGGTGGATTTTATAGTGCCAGATATAATCCTCATTGTCTAATTTGATATTATCCCTGGTACACCTGGCTTATCGCGTTTTAGAAAACTTCTTATCCATCTTGTCTACTATGATGGAACTGTATACTTAAACAAATTGCCTTAAATAATAACCCAATAATGATAGTCAAGATGATAGATAAACAGTTTTCAATATATACGTATGATAGCAAAATACAATGAGCTTGATTTCTGAGTATGAAAATTTTTGAAAATTAGCATATTGTTTGAATAAATGATCACTGAAAATCATTCACAATGATAATTGAATAATGAAACTATTGATTTTGTATTTTTTTTTGAAAACGAACAACTTCTCGAAGCTAAAAGATCAAAAGAAATAGTGATATATTCATATAGGAAATCCCAGAAAGCTTTTTCATGTGTTTTTATTTCAGCGATATTCATGGAAAGTTATGTAACCCATGAAATTAAGGTTGAAGTTACTTTACAACTTCATTCCAACGTAAATAAACGTCTGCAGCTACATAGTTTAAATTGAATTTATCGCTTTCTTACTTAAATAAACTTGAATATATTTCAAAACATATCTACTTATATTGCCTAAAACCACTGAATATTTCGAAAGACTCAACGTGCAGGCTCCAAAGCAGGAAAAGTTCCGTTGATAATACTTAAAAAAACATGCGGATGTTTCTCTTGAAATTGACTGATGCTTGAGAACGTTTTCATGTTCAATGCAAAGTAATGGAAATGGAATTACCATAAGTGTTCGCTCAGTACGATTTTCCCAAAAGTTCTGGCATAGTGTTTTCTTTACCGGCTGCTCACTTAACTAAATGACATTATTTCCGTAGCAGGAATGCACAAGAAATAGGGATTTCCATCGTATAGAATTGAATATGTTTGTTCACCTGAATGCAATGAAGAATTTCCGATATAAACACATTTAATTCCCTGGCATGATACCATGCAATTGATGTAGATTGAATACGACTTTGTGATTTCATAGACGTGTGATATAGTATGACGTTTGAAATCATCATAGATTCAATGATGAACGAATGAATTACATAATGGAAGTACGATTTTTTCAGATGATTTCGTTGAAAATTTATTTCCGATATGTCTTCAATATGAAAAACAATCGTTGAGTAAAATCATGCAATTCCAGAAAGATTGTAAAACAAGTTTTTGGAATCTGAGATATATTACGGACATTTCAGAATTTATTTGAATTTTGCAGACTTACATTTGATTTTATATAACAGTTTTTTTACAAAAGAAATGATTAATTTTTCAAGCAAATTATCAATAAAAAATGGTTAATGTAAACGGCGCTGCAGTTTGTACTGTAGTTGTTTCGTATATTATTCATTATTCCATAATTCATATTGATTTATGTTCTGAATGGCGATCTGAATTGAAAAAAAATTCTTTTATTAATATATAAATATGAATATTTATATATATATATATATATATATAAATATATATATATATATATATATATATATATATATATATATATATATGTATATATATATATATATATATAATATATATATATATATATATATATACATAAATATATATATATATATATATATATATATATATATATATATATATATATATATATATATATATATATATATATTTACATATATATATATATATATATATATTTATATATATATATAATTATTTATTCGAATTGTTGTTTTCTGTGAACTATTTCTAATCTCTTGATAATTATTAGCAATAACAGGCTTGTTGAATCTTAAAAAACTCAATATTATTGAAAAGTTGACGTTTCGCCACGACATTCGTGGCTTTATCCACGATAATATAAAAATAAAACGAATGTCGTAGAGAAACGTCAACTTTTTAATAAAATCGAGTTTTTTAAGATTCAACAAGCCTGTTATTGCTAATAATTATAAAGAGATTATATATATATATATATATATATATATATATATATATATATATATATATATATATATATATATATATATATATATATATATATATATATATATATATATATATATATATATATATATATATATTATATATATATATATATATATATATATAAATATATATTATTATATATATTTAATAATATATATATATATATATATATATATATTTATATATATATATATATATATATATATATATATATATATATATATATATATATATATATATATATATATATATATATATATATATACATATACATATATATATAAATATATAATGAAAATATTTATTCAGCAAAATTATTTACAAAAAACATAAAAATATAAAATTTGACAATATGTACCCATCCTTTTCTGAATAAAATGAAAAAATCACTGAAGCTGTATAACAGTTTGTGCGTGATAAACAAATTAATTCTACATGAGGTTGGGTTTATGCAATATAAAATTAGAGATAAAACTTCACAACAATTCAAAACTCAACATATAGTATGAAAGTTTGAATAAAAGTAAATGTGTACACACACAAAATAAGAGTAGAAGGATATAAGCTATTCATCAGCTTCTGGGTGAGAAACATGAGGCGTATGCAATATAAAATAAGATATAAAATTCAGAACAACGCAACATTTTAAAACACATGTATATAGTATAAAAAGAAAAACAAATGTTAATGTGCTATAAGTATCAAATAGGAGAAAATGTACAAGATTCAAAGTATCGAAATGAGAAGGAAAAGTAAGCAGGAATGTAGGAAATAACATCAAGTATGAGTTATAAAATTATAAACAAGATTATCAGTTTTCTGAGGTGAGTTTATACCTGACGGATAATTTGGTCTAATTTTCCTTTAAAAGATTTACTCAATCAACTTAAATATCACACTTCTTGATATACTACTGTATGTGCTGTTTTATAGTAGTGGGATGTGATAGCTAAAAAAAGTTTCACATCTGGCAACCACTGCGCTCTTTTGGAGTCTGATAGTACATGGGTAGACGCGTTAAAAAAGACCGGGACACAAATTTTTCTGGCCCTCTAGTGGCGTTGATGATGTAATCAATATGGCCGCCATAGTTTTGTAACACGCTTTTAAATTTCCCTGTATAACTCGGATTTTTGTTAGAATACTAACCAATATTATTAGTGATTATTAATGAAGAGAAAATGCGCTTTTCAACGGTATAAGTGACATTATTGTCAGGTTTGTAATTATAGAAATAATTGAAACATAATTATTTTCTTAAATTAAATTTTGGTTTTTGTCGAAACATTTTGCTAAATATCTCGAAACCTGTTGCATATAGCTGAAAATTGGTATAATGGCGGTTCTTCAGGGGTCTAATTACGTAAAGGCAAAAAGGAAAATGATGGTCATAGTGCTGGTACCGGCGGCCCAATCGCGTGGGCGTTAATCGAACGCGTTGGATAAATAACATTGTCGAACCTTGTTTGTTCCACAAAAATGCTTGTATTTTCAGATAGTCGAAAAAAAAGAAGTAGGCGGTAGCGTAATGCCATAATTCTCGGGTGTGACTTACAGCCCGCCATACCGACGCGAATACATTAATTTAAATAAAACAATTCAACCGTTTGTACCAGGCTAATTTTTGCATAGCTAATCATCGTCGAGTAGCCATTCGCGAAAACCACCTTGCCATACTTTTCCGACAGTTCCCAATGGCCGCCATACCACTGCAAAACGATTTTTACCACCCTGAAACTTTTTTTAACAGTACTCTGTATGATCATAAATAGAAGTCTGATAATGACATACCTGTGGGAGGTGGCGAATGTGAACAATATTCTTTCAAAATCCTAAGACTTTATTCGTAATTCGAACGATTTGTACCAGTATGGCGCCACTTTTTCCTTCTACTAGAAGTGTGGCAAATATAATAATGGTCACATTTTATCGTATAATTTCCAAAATTCCAAATGCCATACTGGTACAAATCGTCAACATTTTTTTTTCACTTTTTAGCTCAAGTCCGACAGTCGTCCGCCCCATGGGTACAATCTATAATAATTGTTTTTAGGCACAATTGCATCCAAACGAAGAGAATACAATGATGCCATGATGTAAAAAATGATTTTACAGTTGTATTTTTAAAACGTGTAAAATAAATAAGTATTTCAAGTATGGCAGCAGTTTTTCCCCCAACTAGAAGTATGGGAAAAATAATAACGGTCGCATTTTGTCAAATACTTTCCAAAAATTCAAATGCAATACTGGTACGAATCGTTTGGCAAAAAAAATTACTCCTTTGCAGTGGTATGGCAGCCATTGGGAACTGTCGGAAAAGTATGGCAAGGTGATTTTCTTGAATGGCTACTCAACGATGATTAGCTATGCAAAAATTATTATCCGACGCGTTCCATTAACGCTCACGCGATTGGGCCGCCGGTACCAGTATTATTTCCATCATTTTCCTTTCTGCCTTTACGTAATTACAACCCTGAAGAACCGCCATACTGGTACAAATGACCTAATATTTTGTGTCACCATCTCCCGGTCTATTAAGTCGACCATATCGAAAAAAATTACCCAATCATGTCAACTAAGAGGAAATATGAATTGGTTGATGCTACAACGATACCAGTGTTAGCTCCGTTTGTATGGGATCTGTGTTTGCTATGCCAAAAGCATTCCAAAGAGTGCCTAATAATTCCGAAGTATGAAGATTATTTAACAACAGCGAAGAATATTATAGTTTTTGCAGAACATGATGAGCTTCCAAGTGCTATTAGAAACTTGAATCAGTTGGAATCAGGTACACTGTTTGAAAGCTAATTTATTGACAAACAAAAAGTATTTCACCAATTTTCAGCTATATGCAACAGGTTTTGAGATATTTAGTAAAATATTTCGACAAAAACCAAAATTTAATCAAAAAAAAAGATTATGTTACAATTATTTCTATAATTACAAAGCTGTCAATAATGTTAATTATACCGTTGAAAAGCGCATTTTCTCCTCATTAATAATCACTGATAATATCGGTTGATATTATAACAAAAATCCGAGTTGTACAGCGAAATTTAAAAGAGTGTTACAAAATTATGGCGGCCATATTGATTACATCATCAACGCCAGTAGAAGTCCAGAAAAATTTGTGTCCCGGTCTTTTTTAACGCGTCTACCCATGTACTTTCAGAATACAAAGGATCGCAGTGGTTGCCAGATGTGAAATATTTTGATAGAATT
Organism: Cynegetis impunctata; assembly: GCA_030704885.1. Classification (NCBI taxonomy): domain Eukaryota; kingdom Metazoa; phylum Arthropoda; class Insecta; order Coleoptera; family Coccinellidae; genus Cynegetis; species Cynegetis impunctata. The sequence continues at coordinate 92,214 of JARQZK010000160.1, forward strand.
TTTAGTTAACCGACCCCACTATAGGTACCAATTTTAAATTTGTTCGATGGTTTTGTTTGTTTAATATTGTCAGATAGCTTATTGAGTAATTTTGTCCCTAAGTGCATGTAACCTTTCCGACCAATGCATTTGTTCGAAATATATACACATACATACATACATACATATATATATATATATATATATATATATATATATATATATATATATATATATATATATATTTATTATATATATATATATATATATATATATATATATATATATATATATATATATATATAAATATATATATTTATATATATATATATATATATATATTTATACAGGGTGTCCCGAATTTAGACGTCAATATTCCAACCACGTATTCTACTTCAAAAAATAGAGATAAAAGTTCATATAAACTAGGGTCCCCAACTTCTTAGTTTACAAGATACAGGGTTTCAAAGGTGAAAACCTGATGGTGGTTTTTTATGAATATTTTCGAAACCAGTGAAGGCAGTTGGATGAAATTTGGTACAGATACGAAACTGTTCACGGTCTAGTCCATGTACTAAAAGTTGGTATTGCAATATTTTCAGGAGTTCGTAGTGCAGGGGGGGTATTGGCGAAAAATTTGGCCCGAATTTTTTGGTGGTAAATTTTTAGTAATTCTGATTTCAAAATTTGAAAATATGAAGCTTTTTGTACAAATAAGGTGTTCTTCTTATACTTCGCTAGGAAGCAGCATTTTCGAGAAAAATGCAATTTAATATTTCTTTACGAATTGATTTTTGTTTTTCAATGTGCAAATCGAAGAGAAAATAATCAGTATATTTGGAAACAAATGACGTTTTTTGATTTGCTAGGTAAAGTAAAATGAAAATAAGCGGTCAGTTATTAACCGCCTAGTTTTTTATTGTGCTGCTTGTTACCGGAAAAAAAGTAGTAAAATTTAATAGTTGTGCAGAGGTTTTCAAATAGAGAATTAGCAGGTAACCACGTACGTGGTTTATGCAATGGCAGAGCACGATAGTGAGTCAGCCCAATATGGTGTGAATATTCGGAATTAGCTAGACGAGTAATGTCCGAGTAAATGGATTAGAAGAGGTGTTCCTATTCCGTGGGCTACCCGATCGCCGGATTTAAATCCACTAGACTATTATTTTTGGGGCCTTATAAAAGATATAGTATACGCAACAAAAGTGGACAACGAGGGGGAGTTGTGTGAAAGAATACGTGTGGCAAGGAATCAAATACGGCAAAACTATTTTGAAGTGCGCAAGCTTCACATGCGATTACCCGTAGGGCCCAAATATGCCTTCATAAGCAGCGCAACCTTTTCAGTCTTTCTTTTCTGAATTTTAGAATAATAGAATAGAATGTTTAGTTCAGTGGTTTCCAAACTGGGGGGAGGGGCATTGGGAGGGGCAAGAGCCTACAAATTTTGGGCTTTAAAATGACAAATTTCATAATTGACAAATTCTAATAAGAAAGGGATATTTTGGTTGCGCATTTTCAAAGATAACACCAAAAATTGACGACCTTGTTGAGAAAATGCAGCACCACACTTCGCGTTAGACTAGAATAGTGATTTCAAATATAATATTCATGAAAAACCGTTATCGGGTCTTTACCTTTAAAATGAAGAAGTTGTGTACCCTATTATATGAACTTTTATATCTATTTTTGGATGTAGAATACGTGGTTAGAATATTGACGTCTAATTTTGGGACAACAATCAATTCGTGAAGAAATATTCAAATGCATTTTTCTCGAAAATGCTGCTTATTTGTACAAAAAGCTCCATATTTTCCATATTACTAAAAATTAACCACCAAAAAATTTGTGCCAAATTTTTCGCCAATACCCCCCTGCACTACGCACTCCCGAAAATACTAACTTTTAGTACATTGAATAAAGCGTCAAAAGTTTCGTAACTGTACCAAATTTTATCCAATTAACTTTACAAGTTTCGAAAATATTTACAAAAAAATACCATCAAGACTTCACCTTTAACACCCTGTATCTTAAAAACGAAGAAGTTCTGGACCCTAGTTTAAATGAACTTTCATCTCTATTTTAGGAAGTAGAATTTGTGGTCGAAATATTGACGTCCAATTTTGGGATACCCTGCATATATATATATATATATATATATATATATATATATATATATATATATATATATATATATATATATATATACATAGAATAAATTCATCTACATACAGAATTACTCTAATCCTCTATAATTATGCCTAGTAATAAATATATCTTGGATAAATGTGATAGAATAGTTATTCCTTGCTTTCATTATATTTTTTCATATTGTTGGTTTTTATAAGAAAGAATGTTACATAAATCCTAATAATAGTTAGTAAAATTTTATTTTCATTTAATAATACTTGCTCATACACCGATAATCTTTTTTCAATTTGTAATATATCTAGCATGCAAATATTGTGTAAACAGATTGAATTACTCGAAAGGTTATTATAATAAAATCAGCCGAGAAAATATTAACGAGAATCACTTACAGATGATAATAACTATTATTCAATGGATTGATAATTGGAAGGTATGGTTCATCAAATACACATTATCATTGAACGTGAAGGAGATACGTTAACTCATCTAACTAATTGATTGGGACGATACTTGAAGAAAATCCATTATAATATTGTAAATAAAAATTCAGTTTCTCACTATATTTTGTTTTCGTAATCCCATAATGCTGTTATTTTGATTTAACGGTATTCAGATGACAATTGAAAAGTCAGTGTTAACGGCCGCCGGCCGTTAAGAAATCATTTGTTCAAATATTTATATCAAAACTTCATTCTGCTTACAATAACAACATTGAAATCTTGGTCCACATCGAGTTGGGAGAATAAACCTCTGATTTTCATTTCGCATAGGCTAATAATACATCTTCATTAACCACCTTTACATTCTTGCTTTTACGCCACATTTCAAAATTTTCATATTCTTTTTGATATCGCTCTTGAGTTATTTTCGGCAGTTAATCAACACTCGCTGCACTGCACATGATTCTCCCAATATTTCTAAAGGAATTTGATTTTGTTCCTCAATTTCATCAATTTCATCCATGGTCGTCGTTAAAGCGAACATGAGAACACAAAAAACTGACGTTGTTTATAAAACTGTCCATGACTACAGAGTGCACGACGTTGGGATTTTTCTTTAGAATTGCGAGGTACTGGGTTTTTTCTTTCTTCGGAATCAAAATATAATCTTTCAACGGGATTACGAAAAATTTTTAACTACACACGGCCGATACGCAAATAACGGATTCGGTTAGTTATAATATCCAACCTCATCCGTCATTTGCTACATATCGGCCTTGTTACGCTAACAGCTATAACATGACAATTGTTTATCATGAGTTACATTGAATATTTGTGCCTGTTGTGCTTTTCCTAAGTCATTAACAGTTTTTGCTTTCTACCTGCTAAGTGATTTAGGTTTTTCGTATTCTTATCGTATATTCCCTTCCTTCAACATTCAATATTCTCGTTATAAAAGTTAGTATGTAATATACATCTGAAGAAACCACTGTGTTTGGCTAAACAGTTTTCATATTAACAAAATATAGTGAAAATCGAAAGCTGTGAAGTTTTATTCACAATATTTCCTCATCTACTTCATATTATTCCACTTTCATGAGAAAAAACGAACGATTGTATTCATTTTTCAAAGCTGCAATGTGAAAACATTTTTCTTCTCAAAAATTATCCGAGTCTCGCTGATTTCCGTCTTCCGGGAGTTTGTAAAGACGCCCTATATTTACCCGAGGCGACACCCCAAGAAGCGAGACTATTCAATTTGTCGAGAGCCAGTCCCTGATGCTAATTGAATCTGCTCCCGCTTTATTCAGATGTTTTTGCATTGCGATCAGGTCCGATCATTCTTTCACCTCAGTTGCTCAAGAAGAAATAAGCCTGTAATCTGCTTACCCTTAATATTGTTACTTGTACTACCGGAACTGCTCTTAATACCGTAGCTAGATAATGCAGAGGGCGCTAAATGAAAGACAACACAATATAATTAATGAAGGTTTCATTATATTCAACTAAGATGTTGCGAAAAATGTTAATTAATTTAATGACTGAAATAATAATAAGAAATTCGTGAGCAGTTGATCTGCGTCACTAAGGTCGTATTTTTCGCGCGATGTGCATCGCGTCAGAAAGCGATTCGAATGGAATAAATTGTAGTTTAAAAAACCACTCTTAGATAGCAAGCCGAAGTGAAAATTTGAACATAATTTATTTTGATGAACAAAAACAAAACTTGAATTTACTACATTTATTATCACAAATATGCTTTAAAAAATATTACACTGTGATTGTAATTTCGGTCACTAGATCATCATCGGGCAGATTAGATTAAGAACTGAATACATAATTACAGATTTGCGCTCACGGGTGGAAAAGAATTATTGCAGGTACCTAGATAGACAAGAGGAACACATTTCAAGAAGGGCTAGTAGAAGGGGATTTCCTGAATTGGTACAATGAAATGTTCTTAGAAAAATCATTTTTGTCCGAATGCACTAAATATAGGAGAATATATCAAGTCAATCTGGTTGTTCAGCAAGATATCCTTTGCATTATGATTGAGTTCAAAAATTTCTGATGATTCTAAGTTAGTAAGTTTGGTTCCGTTCGGTAATTTGTGCATAATCTGAAAGTTATCTATTTGTGGAAACGGGTGGTGGTTTTCACGGCAATGCTTTGAAAACGTTGAATCCGTTTTATTTTTCAAAAAAGATTGTTGGTGTTCTTTAAATCTTGTCTTGAACGATCGACCAGTCTGACCTTTATACACTCCTTTAAATACAGGATAAATCAACCTTTAACACGTTGACTGCCATGTCGGAAAAAAAAAATTTTGCTCTGAGGCCACATGTTTTTTTTTTGTTTTTATGCTTAATATTGTATGTTATACCTAACTAACGAGAATTGAAATTTAATTTCAACCCCTGAATATGATTTACCCCGTGCATTATATTTGATTCACGCGGCGCTCAAACAATTAGGGCCGCGTGAGTCATATATAACTCACTATGCTATTTCGTCTAAAATCACATCTCGACTTGTTCTAATCTATTAGTAGGTACACGTTCGACGAGTTGAATCAGTTGTTTCAACGCAGTGCTCCGGTTAGGTTGTGTTTGCAATAATTATATCAATTTGAAAATGTCTTCCTACGAATCTCAACAAAAAAAGTTGCAGGAACTTATGGATAAATATTTAGATATGAGCGATGAAGATCTAGCGGATTACATCGAAAATTTTTCGAAGGACGAGTATATATGTAGCGAGAATGAATGAATTATTGAAAATTAAAATATTAGAACAAATACGTTCTATTTCAAATGATAGTTTGAAAGATTATAACAAATTTTGAGAAATATGGTTTTTTAGGAGTTCTGTTTTTTACGTTTTTGTTATTTCTAATTGATTAAAGATTATTTTATGCAAGGATAATTATTTCAATCATAATAATACATATTTGATATTATTGCAAATTAAAATATTAGAACAAATACGTTCTATTTCAACTGATAGTTTGAAATATTATAACATCTCAAGAAATAACCTGAGCGCCAGGCCAAATACACCAAATTGTTCCTGGCGCCTTGCTTATTCGATTTCGTATGCATTAGCTTTAAACTGTGAACTCTCCACGATACACGCGGCTTCATAATCAAAACCTGCATGGAGTTATATACAACTCACACGGCGCCTCGGTCTCGGAGCTGTGTGAGTTGTAATTAACTCACAACGTGTTAAACTCCTGATATTTCAGATTTTGAAGTGATATCTTTGGCATTGAATAAAAATCCTGAGAGTTTTGTCTTAGGTTTGACATTTCATTGTACACCCACATATATTAGCCCTTCTTGAAATGTGTTCGCCTTGTCTATTTAGGTACCTGCAATAATTATTTCCTACCCGTGAGCGCAAATCTGTAATTATGTATTCAGTGCTTAACTCAATATGCCCGATGATGTTCTAGTCACCGAAATTGCAAAAGCGTAGTAAATTCAAGTTTTATTTTTGTTCATCATGTTAAATTATCTCGTAGTAACGACAAATTCTATCAACTATTTTATAATTTATTTTATTAAATGAACAAAATTCGCATACTGAACTTATTTTACCATGACAACCCATATTGAAGATTAGAAAATAGTTAATTTTATCAAAAAAAAAATTCTCGAAGTGCATCTGATACTGATAGCGAAGCTGGCCGAGTTGCAATTCGAACCGAATAGTCTACTGGAAGTGCAGCACTTTTGAAAAAAATAACTGAAACCCACAAAGAAGCGTGTTTCAACATAAACTCAATCCACGAAGCGAATTTTAACCCACTCAATATGCAAGAGCTGTGGAGTTGAGCATATTTTTAAAAACCACGAAAAACAAGAAACAGCTAAGTACTGCCCTACTTTTTCACCTGTCTTGAAGACGTGGTTCATTTGTTTCCGACTGGTGGCGCTGTGTCATATTTATATGACATTGTGTTGCACAGGGGAAACCACAAGAACGTTTGAAATATTGGGTTGGTTATCACATTCGGTAGATGGATGGATAATACTAATGAGCCCCCCAAAAGAGAATGAAACAGCTGTCTATTATTTTCCATCGATTTTAATGACTATCTCTATCTTACATTTCTAACATTTACCGTCCAAAGATAGGTGGGAATATTTCGTTGCATCGTCAAATATAATAACCAGCTGCGATAGTGGGTTCATTTGATTAGTTTCGAATAAAAGTCTTAGTTTCACTTCAGTTTATATTCACGGATGTGTTGTGTGAGTATTTATATTATATATATATATATATATATATATATATATATATATATATATATATATATATATATATATATATATATATGGATTTTCGCCTCAGATAGTACACTCCCAATTTGAAGAATGGATTGCTAAGCTGAGATGTTTATTAAGAAGATTAAGAAGACTTTTCCTTGTTCTAGACGTGGAACATCTAAGAGTGATTGATAGAGCTCTTGTAGAGTCACACTTGAGATATGGTGTTATTTCGTGGTATGGGGATTACGACAACGCAATGAGGAACAAAATTGGCTCTTGAAGATCATATATGATTTAAAAGTAAAAAAAAATCAATGAATTTTAACAAGAAGTAGGAAATTTATACACAAACTGATAAAATTAAAAATTGATAACATGTGGATTTCAAAGTAATTCTATATTGGATATTAAATTTTAGTTCATCTTGGTTTATAATTAGATATCCAATGCAATTTTTTAGTTTAAGCTCACCACAGCCTACGGTCTTTGTAAGTTGGGATTAATTTTCATTTTATATTTATTTGAGAGAACTTTGTTATCAAGGACCAATTAGTTTCATTTCAGAACATGAATGTGTAGGTGTGCAATGCCAAAAAAATTTACTTGAATAAAGACTCATATGATCAAATATCGATATTCAAAACGATAATACTAGTTGTATGGAGTGTCAATGAAAAATGAAGTGGAAAATTTTATTTTCTATCTAAGACCATTATGATGAAAAATTGTTTATTTAAATATTCAAGACGTTGATTTTGGAATGTGTGAAGCCTCTATATTATTGTACGCGATATTGATATAAAGGGTGAATCCTTTCATCAATATAAAATCAGTGAATTTTCAATTATTGATATAAATAACCTATGTCACGATTTCAAACAATTGTTAGAAACAAATCAACTAATCTTTCATATTGTTACGCTAGTTCATTACCTCTAACAAAATTCAAACACACATACATCATAGTCCCCAATACACGAGCTCATCTAATCATTATCGGTTGTTCAAACGAATGGTTAATAGGCTATATCCACAGTATCACGAAAATTTAATTCTGATGTATATGAATAAAGCTCATTTCATCATAGCATTAATGAACGAAATTTAATAAAACGAGCTTTCATTATATTTGACGGGAACGAATTTAGAACGATCCTATATATCTCCATTCTAATTGCAAGCAACGGATGTGGTACGGGGACTTTGACTTATTGAAAATGTTCACCAAAGAAGACATAATCAATTGTATTATCCTGTTATCAAAAATTCGGGAATTTGTAGGATGGAATTGTTATGTGGGTGTGATTGTTCAGTATATTCAGATTGTTAATCAATAAAGGCCAATAAGGGTGTATGCGTTTATATACAAATGGAATCTTTTTCCTACCGGTGCCATGGACGTAGGCGACCTCTCTACAACTATTCGTGTTGTGAGTGATACAGTGATACACGAATCGAAGGGACCTACAGTTTTACGATGGTTCGGAACGTCTTCATAGAGAGGATTTACAAGGCAGAATACTTTTCGGTGGTTTGCCACTGCCTTCGGAGAGGTGGCTCCGCATTAATTCGTTGGTTAGGCCGAGATTCGATCCGCCAACCTTCTGTTCAGTAGCCGAACCCACTGACCACTGAACTACAGAGCCACTAACAATAACAATAACTAATAACAAATGGAATATGAGAATGAAATATAAAATATAGAAACATGTCCATTTTTGAAAAAAGCTGGCTCGAAAACTGTTAATAAACATCCAACATAAGAAAACCCGTGAGTAGCACAACTCCGTTACGTTCGCCCTCTTTCTTTTTGCATATATCAATCTCGAGCCAAACTTCCAAATCTATATCGCTTTCGTTCTGTATCAAAAAGAACCCTAGCTACCACATTTTTTCAGTTTATTTGGTATGATAGAGGATGCTGGAAATGACAATATGTACCGAGAACATATATATATATATATATATATATATATATATATATATATATATATAACATAAAGTAGGTAAACAAGAAAAATTCTTTAATAATTTCCAGACAGTGTTACCGACCACGATTTGTATTGGGAAACAATTAGAAATTTGTAAATTCACACCGAGTCAAATAAGCTGCACGGATGAGATCTAATAAGATCGAAACAAGCTGTATGCAGATTTTGAGTCGGGCTGACCTGACGATTTTCTATTAATTCAGCGTTGGATTGTGAAACGCAGATTTTGCGTTGCGGAATAAGTATAAACCAGCTTCCATGGAAAGTTGTTTTGATAATTTTCAAATCATTAAAGAATTTTCCTCGTTCACTTTATGTTATGCATGAAATTGACCATGGTCAACAAGTATGTTTCTCATGTTTGATAATATATTATATAATATATATATATATATATATATATATATATATATATATATAGTATATGTATGGTATGTATATTATATATATATATATATATATATATATATATATATATGTATGTATATATTATATAATATTATATATATATATATATATATTATATATATATATATATATATATATATATATATATATATATATATATATATATATATATATATATATATATATATATATATATATATATATATATATATATATATATATATCAAACATGAGAAACATACTTGTTGACCATGGTCAATTTCATGCATAACATAAAGTGAACGAGGAAAATTCTTTAATGATTTGAAAATTATCAAACAACTTTCCATGGAAGCTGGTTATACTTATTCCGCAACGCAAAATCTGCGTTCACAATCCAACGCTGAATTATAGAAATCGTCAGGTCAGCCCGACTCAAAATCTGCATACAGCTGTTTCGATCTTATTAGATCTCATCCGTGCAGCTTATTTGACTCGGTGTGAATTTACAAATTTCTAATTGTTTCCCAATACAAATCGTGGTCGGTAACACTGTCTGGAAATTATTAAAGAATTTTTCTTGTTTACCTACTTTATGTTATATATATATATATATATATATATATATATATAACATAAAGTAGGTAAACAAGAAAAATTCTTTAATAATTTCCAGACAGTGTTACCGACCACGATTTGTATTGGGAAACAATTAGAAATTTGTAAATTCACACCGAGTCAAATAAGCTGCACGGATGAGATCTAATAAGATCGAAACAGCTGTATGCAGATTTTGAGTCGGGCTGACCTGACGATTTCTATAATTCAGCGTTGGATTGTGAACGCAGATTTTGCGTTGCGGAATAAGTATAACCAGCTTCCATGGAAAGTTGTTTGATAATTTTCAAATCATTAAAGAATTTTCCTCGTTCACTTTATGTTATGCATGAAATTGACCATGGTCAACAAGTATGTTTCTCATGTTTGATATATATATATATATATATATATATATATATATATATATATATATATATAATTTATATATATACTATATCATATATATATATACATTATATATATACTATACATATATATATAATATATATATTATGATAGTATATATAATATAATATACAACATATATATACATATATATATATATATATATATATATATATATATATATATATATATCATCAAAAATATGTCGTAATCCAGTAACTCCAAAACCACCACACCTGGCTGTTGGTTTTCGATACAGTGTACATCAGCAGCAATCATATCATCTTTTTTATCAGCAGCATTGCTCCTTCAGTATTCACAGTTGTAACAAGTTTATTGTCAGTTATGGATCAGCTGCATTGAGGTCTGATTTGATCTTATCAACAATTCTCTTTGAGTATTTCCCAGTTGTAATCAGCATCATTCCGCTCAGCTTTCTCATCAGCAACATTGCGTTCTGTATTACGTCAGCAGCATTGAGGTCTAATTTTTCCCCATCATATTTACCTTTGAGTATTCAGCCCCCCACCAAATACTTTGGAAATCAACAATTCACTGTTAAGATCGAAAATGCAAAATTTTATCGAGAAAATAAATATTTCCTGACATGGAGATATCTACTCTGCACCAGTGGCGTATTGGATTCCAGAGGATACTTAAGCTCGGGCCACACATGTCCGCACCGTGTCCGCACCGAGCCCGTACCGTGCGAGATAGTTCATGTTTCATTTTTGACGGACACGGTACGTTGTCTCATGGATTCTCGGTATATAGTAGAAATGGAGACTAGAGCGTAGCTAGTGGGTGGGCAATTTTTCTGTTCGCCCTAGAAAAATCGATAGTATTGAAAATTTTTTTACTGTTCAATCTTTAATTCTCAAGTTCGGCCATTCAAATAAAGACATGTTGTATGTTGTGCATCTGATGTTCTTACTATTCTATCAAATCCAGTGTATCATAAACTTTATTACGCCCTTTTGGAACACTACCAAACATAAGTCTAGAAGAGATTGATTATAGACTAGAGAACAATACGGTCATTCGGTCTGGGATTCTGATATAGCACGTTTTTCGAAAGAGATGTTTTATTACAGGATACCAGTGAAATCAATTTTAGATAGAGTTCACTGCAGGACACCGACCATATTATATTCTTATGACACCGACAAACACAATTACAAACCTAAATCGCTCTCAATCAGGGTGCTTTCGAATGAATGACGTTCAAAGTTTCAATGGATCCACCCTCAGTTCTTCCATTTTCATTCCAGTAGTTTTTTCTTATAAAAATAAATTACAGCAAGAAGAGAACAGTTTTTTCTCTATATCTATACTACGAGTAATCTACGACGAAGAATGAGTACTACATTGTTTTATAGTTCTTGCGCTCGTAGTAATGCCGTCATGCGGCCGTGTGACGGAAATGTGAGGCTTTGAACTTATTGGCCGACACACGGCCGTGATACGGCCGTGTCTCGGTGCGGTGTTTGGCTCAACCTTCTTAACTACTGACAGGAGTCCCACAGACTCCTTGAAGCTCACTATACGTCATATCTTCCATCACAATAGAAGCAGACGCCTGTTTCTTTCAGTACCTTCCTGAACTTATGCAAGTGTGTATGTGTTTGAATTTCTCTGATTTTCATTTGATATCCGGCAAGCTATATCGTAAGAGCAGTCTGTGGGACTCCGTTAGTGTTATAAAACTCATATAAATTAATATGGCTAGTACTTCGAAAAGAGTGAAACCAAAGGACAAAAATTTTGAGGAGACCTTGCTTCAATTATTTGAAAACATAGAAATTCATAATAGCGATGTGGAACCAGATTAAAACGTATTGAAAGAATTGATTCGACGCATTCTTCAGGTACCCTCTGTACCGGAGCCTCAAACTGGAGATGAAACCCTTCTCAACAGAAAATATTGCCACATATGTCCTCCGAAATTGAAAAGAAAGACCACATATGCCTGTTAAACTTGCAAAAAACCAACGAAAAGTTTCTCTAGTGTGTTGCAGCCAATCTAACTGAACAATTTTTTTGCATATTTTCAGTGCTTGTCATTTTTTTTAGTTTTTTTCGTCAACAATTAGTTAACATCCGGTCACTTAATTGTTTACTCCACATACATAGGAGAACTCGATTTCAAAAGAAATTATAAATATTTTGATTTCAACAACTTGATGCAGCCTGTTATTCAATTCATTGTAATTTTTTTTGAAAAATAATGAGTTTGGTAATTTCTCTATTACTATATACTTTTTAAGGAATAAAGATTTTGCAACTCTTGTAACGTGTAAATTCTCCACTTAACCGCTACTACCGAACTATGCATTCAACGACCGTGATTCCTCGCTATAAAAGGCCTGAATGAATGACCTGCGTACAAGAGAGTATGGATATAGCGTTGGATTTCCACGTGAAACACGTAATATCGTTCTCTTTATCCAAATAACTGTTGAACAAGTAATATCGTTAACTAATAGAATTATATTCAATATCAATTGAACGTTTATTAAAGTTTATTGAAATTATTAAGTATCTGTGGCGTCTGATAGACGGTAAGTTATGAGAAGAAATATAATTATTTTGTATAAATGCATTATCTTGAAAATCTGAATTGATTCCTTATTTCATTCTTCCGCCATTTCATATTTTTTCATTTATCTATATTAAATTATTTATCTTTCAATATTGAAATAATCATCTTGCATTTCTTAATTTAAAATATTTTTACTTTATTTGCTTATTTCATTTCCTCAATTTAACACAAGATTTTTGTAGGCTAACGATGGCAAATTTCACGTGGTCATATCTGATGTTCAGTTTAATGTTGGAATATATACTGTCTTTCTTAGCATCTTTGCTTGAGATAAATCTAAATGTTAGTTTGAATTGGCCATCGATACCCTACAGATATTCTTGGAACATATTAAGTTTGAGATTGTATGTTGATTTGCCCCGAATTATTTGAGCCACCTTGGTTAGAGCTAAAAGCCACATTGTATGAAGTTTGAAATTCACCTTACCTGGAGCCAATATCCACCTTATCTGGAGCTACCAAGAAAAGAGTTACAAAAAGGGCAGAAGTCAAGAGTACAATCCACCCAAGAAAAACGTCGACAGAATATATACTAAAACATAAAGATAACTCTCATCAATGTATTGAGAAAACAGTAAATACACTCATTTTACTTTGTTATTATTACTGAGAACAACCTAGAATCCTTATATGTTTAACCGATCTCCCTGCTAGCTAGAGCATAAATATCTGTTAAAAGGGAGGTTGCTTACACTCTCTTTACCCTTTCTGAATGAAGTAAGTTATACCTTTCAATTAATAGATATTTCAAAAAAGTATTGACAAACTGTGGACAGCCTAATACAGAGAATAAAGAGAGTCGAGTGGAATAGTGTTATTTCAGCAGAGCAGGAGATTCAGTATGGAGTACCTCAGGGATCGGTTCTGGGGCTATTCTTTTCCTTGTTTATATCAATGACCTGATTATATCGGCGTGTGACTCCTTGTGTCTGTTCTGTGATGATACATCTACCATTGTACATTCAAGGAGTATAGGGGAATTCATTGAGAGGGTCAAACTCGCCATGGGTGAGGTTGAGAGATGGTTTTTGTCGAATTCACTCAAGCTGAATTCGGATAAAAGAGTCAAGTTGGAGTTTGGAGGCAGGGAGCACGAGCTTGTGTGAAGTTCTTGGGAATTATAATGGATAATAAGTTGAATTGGGCTGCTCATGTTGATTATGTTTGTGGTAAATTGTCAAAAAGTCTGTATCTTTTGAGGAGACTGAAAAGGTGTGGTACGGAAGATATGGTCAGAACAGGGTATTTTGCAAATTTCCAGATTATTCTTCTATATGGTATATTACTGTGGGGAAATGCTTCAGATGCATCGAGAATTTTTATCTTGCAGAAAAAAGCGATACCTATAATGTACGGATTGGCAGGTAGGATCTCGTGTAAAACATACTTCGTAGATCATAAAATATTGACTTTTCCATGTCTATTCATAAGAGAAAGTATGTGTATCACAGAGGAAACGCTATGCCAAGAAATGGAACTTACCACAGCTTCGACACTCGATACAGGAACGATCTTCTCACTCCACTTCACAGGAAGAACACACAGAATATTTCGAGCTATTGGGACATAAAGGTTTTCAACAAGCTACCTGTTGAAATAAGGAACTTACCGGAAAGGAACTTCAAAGGGAAAATAAATATTGGTGAAGGGTGCATTTTATTCTTTGGAGGAAATTTTATGTTTCAATTTTTAATTTTGATTGTTATTTTGACGAACCATGTAAAATTTGATGGTGAATAAATATTATTATTATTATTATGAAAAAAGTAGTCTGGCAGACTCCGTGTCAGGGTCTGTGTCAGGAAATAGGTGTCAGTAGTTAAGGGTTAACTTAGTGTTAAAAAACTCTGGACATACTCACAAGAGCGCGTTCCGTAAAAACTTGTAGCGATACTCGCAATATTCAGCAATCAATTGATAAAACAAACATCAATTGTTGAGATAAACGAGGTGACTATAGTCAATTTCATATATTTCGTAAAGTGAACAAAGAAAATTCTTCAATAATTTACAAATTATTAGATAAATTTCCTCGTTTCCAGGGAGCTGGGTACGTATGTGTATTTAGCGATGCGAAATCTGCATTCACAATCCAACTGCCTTGGAGAGTTGTTTGATTGTTTTTAAATTATTGAAAAATTTTCCTTGTTCATTTTAAGTAACAATATGTGAACTTGGCTATTTAACTTGTATATTTTACATGAACAAATGATAATGAATATCGTCAGCCCCTGGTCGAAAACTTGGAAGCAACATGCTCTAAAGACTTGAAGTCCGGCCACTTAATTGCAAAATAAGCTCGCGTGACCCATTCTGTTTGGGTTAGATTGAAACATCGACGAATTTCCAGCGGCTCCAACCACTTAACGAGATCAAGAGAGCTTCACTGCCCCGTGATATATGGAGAGGAAATTAATTCGTGTTTGTAAGGAAACAGATAAGTGGTTTGTTAGGTTTCGGTCGAAAATCAGAACAATCGTAACGGTGAACTTTCGACGTTGATGGCGATGAATTCAATTTGATCTGGCGTTTAATACTGCGAATAAGGATTTTGGGTCCGTGAGATGGACATTTATCATTCGGGCCGAACTGAAGTTGGGCAGAAAGTTCGCCCTCGTCAACGGTTGAGGTTGAACGTGTCGATCGTGAACGAAAGGCGAAAATAGATTGGTAAATGATTAGTGGGTTGGGGAATATTGGCTCTTTCCGTCTCGGAAGGTCGAATTGGTTTTCGGCAGAACGAAGGTGCTGGAATGGACGAGCAGTAAAACAAAATCAGATTTGTTTATATTTGGAACTATATATTACTTCGAGAACAAATGGAAACTATTTAAAACAATTGTTTTTTCAGGAGAGCAGTTTAGTCAAAATTCAGTAGAACAAAAACAATATTTTTCTACGAATGTCAATAAAAACCATCATTCTATGTTCAAAAGTAATTGCGGAACATAGTGCATTGCTTTATACCCATTTTCATTGTGCTTCTATCACCATGGTGAGTGAACTACAAAGTTCACATTGTGCACGGGTATTTTTACAAAGGTGGCGCTAACCGTTGCCGCGTGTTTTTTGGTGGAACGTCAGATTGACATTTTTAAAATCTTGAAAGGAAAAATATTACTTATCCCATTTTATGTAACAGTAACATTCGTAGAAAAATTATAGTGTAAAACTCGCATGGAATGACCATTTCCTACTCGTATGATTTGCAGCACTCGCCGCGGCTCGTGCTGCAAACGTCATACTCGTAGGAAATGCATGTCATTCCATGCTCGTTGTACAATATACTATTTCATTAGAGCTATGTTCAATGTAACATATTTTGGTACAACAATATTAACATGAAAATATATAATAAAATGAATATATAAGTCTCAGTTTCACTTCAGTTTATATTCACGGAGGTGTGTATTTATATTATAATTTATAATATAATATATATATATATATATATATATATATATATATATATATATATATATATATATATATATATATATATATATATATATATATATGGATTCTCGCCTCAGATGGTACACTCCCAATTTGAAGAATGGATTGCTAAGCTGAGATGTTTATTAAGAAGATTAAGAAGACTTTTCCTTGTTCTAGACGTGGAACATCTAAGAGGGATTGATAGAGCTCTTGTAGAGTCACACTTGAGATATGGTGTTATTTCGTGGTATGGGATTACGACAACGCAATGAAGAACAAAAATGGCTCTTGAAGATCATACATGATTTAAAAGTAAAAAAAAAATCAATGAATTTTAACAAGAAGTAGGAAATTTATACACAAACGGATAAAATTAAAAATTGATAACATGTGGATTTCAAAGTAATTCTATATTGGATATTAAATTTTAGTTCATCTTGGTTTATAATTAGATATCCAATGCAATTTTTTAGTTTAAGCTCACCACAGCCTACGGTCTTTGTAAGTTGGGATTAATTTTCATTTTATATTTATTTGAGAGAACTTTGTTATCAAGGACCAATTAGTTTCAAGGCGAAAATAGATTGGTAAATGATTAGTGGGTTGGGGAATATTGGCTCTTTCCGTCTCGGAAGGTCGAATTGGTTTTCGGCAGAACGAAGGTGCTGGAATGGACGAGCAGTAAAACAAAATCAGATTTGTTTATATTTGGAACTATATATTACTTCGAGAACAAATGGAAACTATTCAAAACAATTGTTTTTTCAGGAGAGCAGTTTAGTCAAAATTCAGTAGAACAAATCAATATTTTCATTAGAGCTATGTTCAATGTAACATATTTTGGTACAACAATATTAACATGAAAATATATAATAAAATTAATATATAAGTATGCTATCTCAACCAAGCCTAATTATCTTTGAAAAATCTTTCTCATATAATTCTATGGCTGTATATAATAAGACCTATAAATATTAAAAAACTTTCATCACATAGTTTCAATAAGAAGATCAGATCGAGACTGCTATCTGCACAAATAGCTGTTTAATTTTTGTTAAGGGCTACCTAATGAATAAACTTTAGTTTGTTATTGTCAATTTATATTCAATGTTCACATTCTCATTTACTCCTAATAATTTACGATTTGTTCCAGTTTTTTATTTCGTGTCTGGTTTTTATTTGTCTGTATTTCATTTCATTTTGAGTTGTTTTGTTCCATTAATTATTTATTTTTATTTTATTTTATATAGACTTAATTTTCTTCTTTTCTTTTTTTTATATATATTGTTTGTTTTTTGTTTATTTTGTTACTTTGTTTCATTGATTATATTTGATTATATTTTTTTTGTAGTTCGAGGTTGAGTAGAATAGCTTTGCTAGACTTCGCCTCTCATAATCAATAAAGTCCTTATTATTATTATTATTATTATTATTATTATTATTATTACCTACAATACATATATTATTGTGCATGAATACATATATATATATATATATATATATATATATATATATAT